>OZ020514.1:28180070-28361855 GCA_963971425.1 Bryoerythrophyllum caledonicum
AGAGCGCAAGTTTCCGGGCAAAGCTCTAGGAAAAAAGGCAAAGGAAGTTGAAGTTCCAAACGAGGAAGTCGTGTGGTCTGACACTTCCAGTGACGACTCGGACACTGGATGCGACCCATCTATTCGCAAGGAGATTGAGGGCTTAATTAAATGCCATTGGCTAGATTCTGCCCTCCAAGAAACACCGACAATTGGAGAAGATTCCGGCAAGGAAGAAGATCCAACTGAGATGGACGCGGTTGCATATGAGAACATCAATGAAAACCTAGAGTCTTCTTATGATGTTCCAATTGGACGAGAGGCTCATCTTCAACTTCTTGCTAAATATCTGCAGAGTTTATAGGAAAACAAGAATCTCGTAGAAGAAGCCAACCGCAACAAAGAAGAACTTCAAAAATTATGCGCTGTACTCCAAGAAAAGGACAATCATATCCAGGAATACGCGAAGTTGGTGTTTACTTTAAAGTTGTAGAATTTGATAGCAATGGAAGTAGTGCCATGAATGATAAACGGGCAATTTTGTAACATTTTGAAATCATAGACCTTGTGAATTTTGTAAATTGCACTTCATTTGTAAATGGCTTTAGTTCAAAACAATATTGTTTATCTCTGACGTTAATCAAGTTTGTATGGTTCAGCATGTTTTTTAATTTGGCTAGATGTAATAAAGTGAATGTTCTATACAGTCTTGTATATGTTTAAATTATATATTTGGTGAATGTGTTATGATCTTCCATGATTGTACAACTTCATGCACCCCAGTCAATAAATTAAATTCACTTTTGTCTAATATTTGATAACCAACTACAATAGTCTATAGTATCATCGAGAATTTTTTTGTACTGGAATTTATATCATGTGTTGAAGAATAAAACTTAAATTTTTGTCTCAAACATGTCAATCATAAGACTAAACAATAAAAATCATGTTACTTTCTTGCATAATAAATGATTTGGGAGGTAACAAAATCCCCAATATTAATGCAACATTATTATTCTTGGTTGAATTATATGTAACTAATTGCAACGGCCTTCCAAATGATAAGAGATGGCATTCTACCATACAAATTATCCATATTATATCTTAATATGAGTATAAGTTTGCGGAACAAATCATTGAGCATGCTAATTGAAGGTACTAACTCTCCCCAAAAAATCATTAAGTAAGCATAAGTATTGTGTGCCTAAGTAAGTATCAGTATTGTATAAGTAAGTATAAGTATTAAGTATTGTATGTGAAAGTATAAGTATTGTATAAGTATAAATTCAAGGCACTAGGTTATAAGTAAGTAGAAGTATTGTATGTCAAGTTCAAGGCACAAGTTCAACGCACACCCCTCTCGCGTACGCGCGCAACCCTCCAACGTACGCGCGCCGCTTGGTCGTATGCGCCCGTCATAGGTCTCTAATTTACTATAAATATGAGATTTCAAAGTTACGGACCCCACTTCCTAGGCGCTTTGGCTTGCAACGTGGCGTGACGACGTCAACGTGGCGCGCGTACTTTCGTCAGCGTGCGTGACAAAAATCACGTGGCGGCTGCTTGCTTGGCACTTTAGGGAAGTTTTTTACGGTGTCTATTGACACCTTTGTATTTTGCCACCTTTGTATTCCTCCACCTCGTCACCATGGATTCTGGACAACCATCTACCACTAGCAGTCCCCACGGAAAGCGACAATGTGATTTTCGTCACGCACGCTCAAAGTAGAAGAAGCGCCTTCACGTATTGATGGATGAGAAGATGAAGGCATTTTCTGGTTGGGAGCCAGTTCCAACTCCATGGACATTTGCACAATGTGCAAAATACATTGGATGGTGTCATTTGGGGCACCTCTGGCCATACTCGCGGTATTCTCTAATGCGACGTACAAACAGGGCCAACTTGGGGTACTGCACCAATGAGTTCTTCAAGGAGCGTTGTATCCAAGCGTACCAGCACATTTACGACGAGGCGAAATTGAGCCGCAACTCGGTAAACATTTCAATTTTACGGATGGTTAACGCGGAGGTGGTACTTGGCGTACCGATTGATTGGAGGACAATGGAAATCCAAACACACTCCAAGATGGCGCCAGTCATTGGATTAACAATACCGTTTGTGCAGAAGTTTCCAGGAGAAGGTCTCGGGAAAACCATAGAAGTTGAACCTTCGAATCAAATAATCGAGTGGTCCGTGTCTTCATCATCCGACTCGGATATTGGATGTCATGAGTCTGTGCGTAGGCAACAAGAATTGTCCATCATATCAGCGTTGAACCCTAAAGCGTCGGTTTCACAACAAGACAGAGATGCCACGAAGACGGATGCGGTACCTGAGGAGGGCGTGGATAATAAAAAAAAGTCTACGGAGGGTGATTGGATCAGTCGTGACGATTATCTTCAAGTTGTGAAGCAACTAAAAGAAAGCTTGAACGTAATTGAGGATCTAGGAGAAGAGCTCGATGAGAAGGATAATGAAGTTGCGAAATGTCTTGAAGAAATTCAAGACTTGAAGGCACGAGTTCATGAGAAAGACAATCTTCTTTCATTTTTTACTGGCTTTAAGGGATTCTAGAACTACAATAGTGCGAGAAATGTACATAGAGCAATGTTGAATTGTTTTGGAACAAGAGCTTTCTACAATTTTGTAACTGCCATTTAATATTGAGCAATATTTTGTATATTGAATAAAACCTTGTAAACTGAGTGGCATCATGTATATTTAGTGGATTTTTATGAGATGTTTTACATATCAAAATGTTAAGTGTTGCAATGTTTCAATATACCGTCAAATTAGTGCGCCCGGCCCCACAACGTGCGCGCTCGGCTGGAAGCGTGCGCGTTCGGCCCACAGCGTGCGCGCCCGGCCACATAGAGAATGCGCCCGGCCACCCTTGTGCGTGCCCAACCCCAGATGCTCATGCTCCAGCACTATATAAGAACTATATGCGATGTGCTTGACTCACCTCACATCCTTGACTTCGTGTCCTGGAACTCCTTATTGGGCTCCTTGCATGAATCTACAAGTTTGTGAGTGACCTTTGGGTCAACATTTTCTATGCACTACAATTTCCTATTACTTTTGGCGGATTCTCTTTGGCACAACATTGCGCGCCAATTTTATTGTGATGTCGTCTCAACAAAGGGCTCAAACGAAGGAGTGGGCCCCATGGTACACATTTAACAAGAAGGATCAAGTGACATGTGTTTGGTGCAATTACACGTTCGCATACAAACGTGGGAGGTGCATGTCACACTATGGGTATCCACAATGGACGAAGACTTCGTGCACTAAGGCCCCAACAGCTGTTAAGGCCCGTTTTAAAAGATGCGGGAATATTATTTCTACTAGGATGACCGAGGCGGAGATCGTTGGCCTTCCTAGCGCACTAGCAACATGTTCCACTGAACCTTGTTCTAGCCAATCCATCCAACAAGGTAGTTTCTTGGAAACTCGAAATGAGGAGAACACGCAGTCCACAAATCCTCTAAGCCAAGCAGCATCATCAACACCAAGATCTGTACGACAACGGAGCTTTCCAGAGGCTTACCAAATAGAAAAACGAAAAGAGTTGGACGAATTATGGGCACATTTTTTTTATGAAGCAAACGTTGCATTCAACGTGGTTAGACATCCGGCCTTCATCAAGGCCACCCTCGCAACGTCAAAGGCGGGTTTCTATTATATACCGCCATCGTACAATGCCATGAGGACGACATACATTGAGCCTCTTAAAAAAAAAGTGAAAGACCTTGTGGACAAGAAGACCGGCGTAGATATTGCCAAGTATGGGGCAACAATATGCTCGGACGGGTGGGACAATGTTACACGTCGCCCTCTCATGAATATCATGCTCGTATGTCCAATGGGTGATTTCTTCTTGGGGTCTATAGACACCACGGGTATGAAAAAATCTACGGCATATATAGGGGACCAATTGAAAAGTTTTATCCGTAAGGTTGGACCATTGAATGTGGTCCAAGTGTGCACCGATAATGCTTCAAACATGTTGGGGGCAATGAAGAAGGTCAACGATGAGTACCCGCACATATATACTCAAGGGTGTTGTGCACATATTTTGGACCTCCTCCTCGAGGACTGGGGGAAGGAAGGCATGTTTGCAGACCTCATCCAGAAGGCGAAACATATTGCATTGTATATCCGGAACCACCATGTACCCATAGCCCTTTTTTGTCGATTTTCGCCAAAATTGTCTCTGTTGTGGCCAGCAGCAACAAGGTTTGCATGCAATTACATAATGATCCATCGTCTGTTGGAAGTGAAGAATGCCCTCGAGATGGTTATGATAGACCCAGCATGGATATCCTACGTATCCTCTCTTTTCGATAGGCAAAACGGGCACCGTGCCCATGCGAAGGCATCACAGGTGCGAGCCACCATTCTAGACGAGACTTTCTGGCATCGGTACACTAACTTTGAATTTGTAGTGGCACCAGTACTAAAGGCATTGCGGACTTTTGATGGTGACACTCCGGCAATGGGAATTGCTTCGGTGACCATGAACAAGCTAAAGGAGCACATGTTCAAGCTGCGCAATGCGCCATTCAACATGCTTGACGGAATTGCAACTCGCCTCGAAGGATCATTCCTTGCCCGTTGAGAGATGATGACAACAGATCTCCATTATGCAGGGGCTTTATTGAATCCTTATCTAGCCAATAACTTGCAAATTCAAAACAATGGTGAGGCCAAAAGGGCCCTAAACAAGGTTGTTATGACGCTCTCTGGTCCACTCGGAGTGTCTTTTTCGGCAGTAATGCTCGAAATCACGGAGTATGAAGAATTGCGAGGCCCATATTCACCGGAGGAAGCTGGGGAAATTGAAAACAACAACCTCTTGCCTCACCAATGGTGGAACCGCGTGGGCGGGCAATCATTGCCTATCATTGCGAAGCGTATACTAGCACAAACCTGCTCGGCCTCGTCATGTGAGCGTAATTGGAGCATGTATTCGTTCGTGCATAGTAAGAGCCGAAATCGCTTGGGAGTGTAGAAAGCGGAAGATTTGGTTTACATCTACACGAATAGTCGATTGCTCTGAGAACATGCTCGTCCAGACCCGATTCGATGGTATGAGGAGAATGTGCATTCAGAGGAGTCTGATCTAGATGGGGGACTTCCTTCAAACACAGAGGATGAGGGCTTGGAGTCGGATGATGAGGGTTACAACTGGATGGCGTCGATTGGGAAGACCTTGCCGGTGACAACAACCCCGTGTCTGATCATAGCCCACCTAGGGACAACTCTGCAAACAACAAGCATGGTGGAGATGCACTACATGACCATTTTCACAACGTCCACGGTGACCCAGTGGATCCTTTTGTGTTTGATGATGTCGACGGAGCGGCAGTCCATACCATAGTAGAATTATCGGGTGAAGACCATGCCCAAGAAGCTAGGGCAGACGAAGATGGGTCGGCATTGGGGGGGCAATCTTGATGGAGATGACAACATCTCGGAGAATCAGTCTCCCAACTCAAACGGCTCTAGCGCCTCAGGCCCTTCTAGTGGCGATGGCCCTAATATCGACGGTCATGGCATTGGCATTGCAACAAACGATACATTTCCTCACGATGGAAACGAAGTGAGAAGTGCTGGAAACAATAATGAATCCCATAAGCTAATGGCCACCATGGGGTCCATTGAAGTTGTGAGAAGCAATGCGGTTTTGCCTCAAACAATAGAACCGGACTCAAAAGAAGACATGCCACTCCAAGATTTGTTTCGGCGGCCACGTGCTCAAAGTACCGCATCGATTGGAAGAACTCTTTTACGCGTAAAGAAAAAGACCTCTTCAACAATAGTTCGGCCATCCATCCACTGTAGCACACTCGGCCCAAATGGTGGTGTGGAGCGTGCGATACTAACCTCACAACTTCCCTCCGCGAGGGTTGGGTCCTCTACTATGAGCAGCCATTTAGGGACACGGAGGGGCGAGAACAATGGTACTCTCCCTTTCTTCACGGGACCTTGGCGAAGTGGAACCTCAGAGAGAGTCATTGGGGCCAAACGCAACCGCTCCAAAAACATGGATGGAGTAACAGACAAAAGGAAGAATATCCGAGTAAAACGACTTGTGAACGCCGCATCAACTACTGGAGCCGAGCTACAACTACGAAACTTGGCCTCGGAGATTGAGGAGTACGTGGCACCAGTCTTGGAAAATGCAGCAGAGAACTTCTCATCATCGGGAGATGATGCAGACGATGAGGATTGCGATGAGGTACCTGGCGACAAAACGGTGGTGCTTCGCGGGCTTTCTCTTTCCCAAAATGTTTGCCGATCAAAACGGAAGCGAAAACACAATGAAGAATCCTCAAGCTCAGATGATTAAAAGATGACGGACACGAGGGTACTACAAGTTAAAAGTGACTTTAGTGGTGTGGTGATAGCATGGTACAATAGTACCGCGGTTTTAAAATATGTACTTGGTGTTGAGAGTGCCCATTCATGAAAGCACCACATTGAAATAAATAATTTTAATGATAGAGCACCCTGGTACAATTGAATTCATTCAAATTCTCTAAACCTCAGCCCATTTGAGGGGCAGATGCAGTGTTCGATGGCGCACGCCCGGCCCCTAACCGCGCGCATCCGATAGGTACGTGCGCGCGCAACCCACAATGGTACGCGCCAGGCCCGTGACGCTGCGCGCCCGACCCCTAACAGTACGCGCCCGACCTTGACGGTACGCACCTGGCCCTGAAATGCACGCACGAGGCCCTTAGGGGTACGCGCCCGGCCCTGTATGCACGCGCCCGACCCTAAATCGTATGCGCTTGGCCCTAATTGGAACGCGCCCGGCCCTACATGCACGCGCCCGATCCAGATTGGTACACGGCTGGCCTCAAATGCTGCGCGCGCGGTCCGAAGGCACGTGCCCGCCCTTGATGTGACCTAGAAAGCCGTCGGACGTGTCGTGCACACGTGTTTTACTAGGGGACAAGTTGAAAATTTGATTTAGGGTTTGTAATTTTTTTTATACGCAACTGTCCGCCAAAAAGTGTTGTCCGTCCTGTCCGTCCGTCCACTGTCTTTGGGCCCCTGTCCGTCTATGTAGACAACCCTGTTGGTAGAGGACTTGACTTGGAACCCAAGACCTCTCATCTAGTTAGTATAAGTGTTGGGAAACCCTAAGAAGGATCATCTTTTTCAAGTTGAGCCTTCAGAGGAGTCTTTGGATGGATAGATGCTCTTTGGTTATTATCATATCTTTAAGATGTTTAAGTGTGGTTTGATTACTTGTTGTATTTTAGTGAAGTTTTTTGCCCTTCTTTGAAGAGTTTCTTTTCTTGTTAATACTTGAAAAGGATCCTACCTCACCTATGAGTGTAAATGAGGGAGTTTTGACACTTAGATTGGTGAAATTTTATGTTTTTTGGATGTTTTGGAGGTGGTAGGGTGTGCTCAAATTTAAGAGGAAGCATAACCACCTTCAGCATAGCTTTAATCCGTGGAGATGAGAGATGAAAACGCAAGTGGTATGTCACATACTGGTAAAATGGCAATTTTCATCTATTTGGAGCGGATTTTCATCCTTGGAAAGCATTTTTCGTCCGTTTGACTTAGCTCATCTTCCTTCATTGGTTGGGGACTCTTGCTTTGTCTGAGTGAAAGTGGCTGCGGAGGACGGCAAAAAGGGAAGTCAGCGGGTGAGAGGTAGAGCACCTTCAAAGCGTGGATACGGAGAGCGTGGTAACGACGAATGTGTGAGTGACAGTGCAGGGCGGGACGCGGAATGTGGTGGACGTGTTGGAAGAGCGCGGGCTCATTGAGTCCGCGTCAACTGAGGAGCTGCGGCAAGCGTGCATGAAACAGCGTCTCAAGGCGTACTGTTGGTTTGACCCCACTGTGGAGTCTCTGCCTGGGCAACTTGCTTAGGATTATCGTGTTGTCCTGGATTTCTTAAGGGACGTCGGTGAGCTACTGCGTGAGTGGATTTCATGTTTTAGTGAGGCAGTGGACGTTTGTAGACGGTGGATCAGTGAGGGTGGAGCGCAGAAAAATCCTCAGAGAGTCGCTCCACTCTGCAAATTGCCTCCTGCATCGGGCCCTTGAGCACCTTCACTACCTTGTAGGCTTGACGTTGTACCGCATCTTCCATTGCACCACCAGCTTTTACGATATTGCAGCTCTAGAGTGTGGATATTATTCTCCCGCAATAGACAATGGAGACGGTGCCGGTGTTGTTAGTAACGTCGACTTTGCAGGATGTGTGCAACATCGCGGCGAGCTTTTATCTGGTTGAGCCGGCGTTGCAGAGACTGCTTTTGCGGTCGTGCATGTGGTGGCGAGGCTCTTAGGGAAGCAAAAGCTTGGGATATTTTGGCTTCTGCAACTACTGCAGCAACGTTGGGAGCTGTAATTCGGAAAATTCACCTTCGCAAAACACCCAAGACTCACACAAGTCTACCCTTGATTCTAAATTCTTCCCAGGATGGTCTAGCGTCAACCGTTAAGTAGTTTGTCTTCAATTATAGGTCAATAAGCTATCTTTTCAGTGAAATACTTAAGTTTATGCACTCATTTTTAGGGAATTAAGCCTTAAAATATATCACCCTTAACATTCCACTCTTAAGGTATTAATCCCAAGGATTTAAGTGCTTAGGTAGAGCCTTGCTCCTCCAAAGAGCCTTGCTCTTGAGTTAATTATGAATATGCACGTTTGTTAGTTTCCTATACTTTTGCCATCTTCGGCTCTTGGATACTATCCATTGCACTCATGGTTGATTCCTTAATTAATTCCATTTAGAATTCACGAACTTACCTCGTGCAGTTCGCTCCACTTCTGACGTACATCCCACGGTTCACGTACTCACGTACTTATCACAAGTGTTAGTCTTGGACAACACACAAATTAGATTAAGCCTCTAAATATTTCTACTCTAAGTCCGGACTTAAGTCTAACCTATCTACTAATCCTTAACACTGAAATGCAAAAAGAGTATCTTCACTCTTGCACTTGCATGACTTAAGTTCTGTAACTCAAACTTAAGTTTTCCCTCACTCTAGACTTAAGTCCTAACACTCAGACTTAAGTCCTATCGTAAATACTTAAGTTCTTTCTCACTCTGGACTTAAGTCCTGTAACTCTAGACTTAAGTTTTATCACTTAAACTTAAATTCTATTCCACTGTAGACTTAAGTTCTTTCACTCAGATTTAAGTCCTGTCATTCATACTTAAGTCCTTCCTAACTCTAGACTTAAGTTTTGTTGTTTACACATGCACAAGACTCCCGTCTTATGTCTTAATACTTAAGTTTCCACACCTGAACTTAAGTATTTCATCAATTACTTATGCATTCCTCACATTAATGCATTAAGTTTCTTACTCCAAATTAATTTCTAAATGTCTTACATACACTTTAGAATTATTACATTAATATTCACAACGTCACTTTGACATAGTTAGGATCTTCCCTAACTTTATCTCTTGAAGTTTTAACATTATTAAGTGTTCATATTTCACTCATATGTAATACATTAAATTTAATTCATCAACACACATACACAATTTCATGTCACATAATTAATTAGGAAAGTATCCTAATTTTTACAATGAAGATCTAAATAAATATATAATGCATTTATGCATAGGAATTTATTCACAATTAATACATCATGCATATATTTGCATTTACAAGCCACAATATTAAATTTATTCAATGAAGTTCAAATATTATTGTAATTATACATATGATTCAAGTCACACACAAGACTCTACACACGCAAATTCAATAATAATTATATATTAATAATTTCACACACAACATAATACTCTTACAACATAAGAGATTTCTTCAACTACTAGCTTTTTCACCTAAGCTAGGGCTCACTCCAATCTTCCTCCAAGGAATTTCTATGGTAATGGCCAAGAATGCTAAAAATTCAAGCTAGTCATTCTACTCAAACCCAAGAGGCACACCTCTAGGAAAAATGGTTTTGCCTATAATTAACCATTGAGATTAATTCCACTAAATCCTCACATCTATTCATATCTAGATATGAAAAGGCACACCCTTCCCAAAGGGTGCGAGTTCAACCCTGTTCCCATTAATCCTTCTATCTTGGATATGAAGAGGTACTTTTCAATTAATTAATTACTTAATGTAAACTTAATCATTAATTATTTAATTCTTCATATATCTACAACCCTTTTTACACTTAATTTTCTGAAAAAAGCTATTTTAAGGATTTAGGCTCTACAGGAGCGAGCTCGAGAAGTTGTTCTGTGACCGGTCGAGATACGCCAGGCTCGGCACTAGCCCTACAGGCAACGGCATCTTCCTCGAGAGATTGTTCTCAAACCGACGCAGAAACTCAAAATGAGGTGGCAGAGAATCGACTTCGGAGTGCCGTCGGTTATATGGCGAACAACTGCAGGTACTTCAACTGCCCCAGCTTTGGCGCTATCGTCCCTTCAAACTGATTATCCTAGATCACAAGCGAGGGGGAGCGCGAACGCGCGTCTTCACGTTTGAGGTGTGCAATGTGGTGTTGCATCTAGATGCCATCCATCGCAGAGGAGGCAAGATCATCCCAACGTTTTTGAAATTTTTGCGCGTTTCTAGTTCGAGCGTTAGACGGTGTTGTTGCCTTCCAGAGCAGTACGCCCGAGCCAATGAAGGTAGAGGTGGCTCAAGGATGAGTCATGGAGTGGGTGGGTGGATCCAAGTGGACTCTCGTATATGGCCGTGACCTATTAGGGTTCACTGGGTTTGGTTTGGATTACGGGATTAGTCTACACCAACAAGGATAGGCTACATCGACGGGGCATGAGAGGGTTTTTAGTGAGATGGAACCATAGGAGGTGGATGACTTGACATTGAGGTTACGGAGGATTTGGATCCGTGGTGAGATCGTGGGAGATACTAAACCTGGATTTGTAGGGAGAGCGGTAGAGGTTACCATTGAACCTCAAGTCTCCACTGTACGGATACCTGAACGGGTACAAGTTGAAGACAATGTGGGAGTTGTCACCTTTGCATCATTTGTGAGATCAACTCTTGTAGAAGTACGCATTGGACGTCAGCCATTTGGAGAGCCAGGGACTAAGGTGCTTGGTGACCGAGCAATCGAGCATTGGGCTTGTTGAAGAGGTTTTGTTGAAGTCGAGAGGCACATGGAACGGCGGGAAGATTATATCTCTCTAAGGGCACGCAACCGAGAGTTTGTGAGGTTTGAAGACTTTGTGGTGGAGGAAGATACCCTAGTTGTGAGCAACTCACAGAGTTGGGGAACATTGTCTGGGGTGTGGAAGACACAACTGCGAGGGTTGCAACGCATCTCCTTGACATTTACAAAGTACAGGCTTAGTGACTACGGATTTCAAACTATGTGGCACCTTGAAGAAGATGGTTGGTTAAAACGAGCAACAAAAGTTGTGGAGTTGTGCACGAGCCTTGTAGAGCCAAAATGACAAAATTAGCTTTTTTCCGAAAATTAAGTGTAAAAAGGGTTGTAGATATATGGAGAATTAAAAAATTAATGATTAAGTTTACACTAAGTAGATAATTAGGTGGAAAGTACCTATTCATATCCAAGAATAAGGAAATAATGGGAAAAGGGTTGGACTCGCACCCTTTGGATAGGTTGTACCTTTTCATGAATAGATATGAAGAGATGTGAAGATTTAGTGGAATTAATCTTAATGGTTAATGATAGGAAAAACCTCTTGCCAAGAGGTGTGCCTCTTGGATGTTGAGTAGAATGACTAGCTTGAATTTTTAGCATTCTTGGCCATTACCATAGAAATTCCTTGAAGGAAGGTTGGAGTGAGCCCTAGCTTTAGGTGAAAGAGCTAGTTGATGACTCTTAATGTTGTAAGAGTATTTAATTTTATATATGAATATATAATTGTTATTGAATTTGCATATGTAGAGTCTTGTGACTTGAGTTATATGTATAATTGCAATATTATGTGAACTTCATTGCATAAATTTGACATTGTGTGTTGTAAATACAAGTGCATGCATTAGGTATTAATTGTGGATAAAATTCCTATGCATGAATGCATGGTATATTTATTCTTCATGAAATAAGTTAGGGAAATACCCTAACTACTAAGGTCGTGTGTGTGACCTTGTGTGTGTGTTGGAGCATTAATCATGAGTGTGAAGATTAATGGAGATAATGTGAAATTAAGTGACTTAGTACATGAGATGTGTGATGCATAAGTACTTAATAAGATCTCGAGTGTGAGTGAGCATAACTTGAGTATCATAAGAATAAGAATGGAGTTCTTATTCATGTTAATGCAATTTGATGCAATAAACATCAAGAGTGGCATACCTTGATGCATGGCAAGAGTGTCATATTATGCATACAAAAAATTGGCATTAAGTCTAACCTTAATAGAATGGATTCTCTAAGGTAGGCTAAGTTGTGAGTATTTAAAAGAATCTAGCATAAGAGAGAAAATAAGGAATAAATCCCAAAGAAAGACTTAAGAACAGAACATAGAAACTTAAGAATCTTAAGTCCAAGTTTGGATACATAAGCTTATGAAGATTGAGATCTTAAGTACCAGTAGACCCTTAAGTTTAAGGGCTGGGACTTAAGATCCGTATGAGTGAGAATATGGGACATCATTTGCATTCAGTGAGATGCATTCCCGATTCTGGAAGTCTTAAGACAGAAACTTAAGAACACTGTAGGGCTGAATTGGTCTAGACAGTACAGGTTCTTAAGAATCAGTCCCGATTGAGTAAGTGAGTGCTTAAGAACTCAAAGACAGAAACTGTGTTCTTAAGAACATGGAGTCAACTAAGAGCGAAGTCTTAAGTAAAATTCAGACATCTTAAAGACTAAGTGGTACGAGTAAGTGTGGAACACCGTGGTCTTTAAGGGATAATTGTGGAAAGGTGAACTTAAGTGGAGACTTAAGAGCTGAAATTCCTTAAGACTTAAGTTAACTTGTGTATGTGATTTTTGAGACTAATCCTTGTCTTAAGAACGTGATTACGTGGATTTAGTGGACGGACGTGAAAAGTGGAGCAATTTTGCATGAGGTAAGAATTTGAATTCTTAAAGATTGTAATTAAAAGAACCAATGCAATGAGACTTAATGGAAACTTCCATTAGCCCAGTGTGGCAAGTGTTTAAGGATTAGTGGCATAAGCACAATCTTAGAAGGACTAATGTTCCGTCTTAAGGCACGAGAGATCCTTTGGGATTAGACTTTGTGGGTGGATCCCTTAAGAGTGATGCTAACCGCCCTAATTCCCTAAAAATAGATAGATAACCTTAAGAATTAACTAAAAAGATAGCTTTAACGACACAATTAATCTCCAAATACTTAAAACTAGGCGTATGATCATCCCCGTAACGAATCCTATGAGGTGTGGGTACACTTGGGTGTTTTCTTAGAGTGGTGAAAACCATCGCTACAAGCCTCGAGTTGGATTTTGAGGTTGCCCCGACTATTTACTACCCCGCGGTGCAAGGATTGGGACCTTTGTGGGGTTTATACACCCCCTAGGAGACTGCTCAAGTTGGATACACTAGTGGGTTTCACTAGGAGCGAACGGACGTATCGAGAGAGGAGCCCACCACATGTATCACAACCTGAGGAAGGAGTAGAGACTTCCTTGGAGGAAGTAGTTATTGAGGAGGTGGAGGACACCAACATCGCTGAAGAGGAGGACCGGACAGGTTGGTCTGATCCATACGATAGTGACGACGAGATGGCACATATCTATGACGCTTCCCGGGGGATTTGTTGGTTTTCAAGAGTGGTAGGTATCATTGAACTTGATGACTTTATCATTGAGTTTGGAGGATGGTGCAATGGCCAAGTGGATTAGAGAGCTTCGTTCAATCTATTCAGTTCTTGGCAGACATTATTTCAGCATTTGAAGGAGGCTCCTATGTATGATTATGCCGAGTTTGAGGTGCGGTACAGGACGGAGATTGAGGTCTTTCAAAAGTATTGGGCACCAAACTTCAAGGATTTATTTGGGGGAGCCATTGGTTTTGGGGGACAAAGGCCTGCACGACTGACCATTTAGGAGCGAACTATTGATGAAGAAGAAAAGTCAACGGTGAACAATGAAGGAGACAGTTCCAAGACAACAGAAGACATGGGAAAAGAGAAGGTGGGAGAATAGCCTTGCAAGCCTTTATTCAACTCTGTTTTGTCATTCTTTGAGGTTTACCATACCAACTACCAAGGTCAATGGTTGGACAAGATGTTGGAGCTCCAACAATTTGCATTCAAGGACAAAGAGACTTACCATGACGCTTACCACCAGTAGAAGAGACTAGTGGAATGCACTGAAGGAGTCACACCAACACAAGTCATCCATTATTGGTATAACATACTTGATGCAGATCTCAAGGACTTAGTACGGGCTAGAGTGTTGAGTTTACTCATAACTCAAGCCCCAACACTAGAATATGTCTTTCTTACCAGAGATGCTATTTCAGGAAATTTGGCAAGGAGAAAAGTCCTTTTGCCTCTATCTAAACCTGTTGAACCTACAAAGTAGCCTAGAACCAGTGCCAAGTGAGCAATGTAAGCATGTGCAGCTCATGGAGAAGATGGAGCGGGAAAATCCAAGGCACCACACAAGAAGTTTTGCTCTGAATGTGGTTCTGCAACACATAGGTCACATAACTGTTGGATTTTGCATCTAGAATTCAGACCAAAGAATTCTAAGCCAGCTAAGGATAAAGAGCCAAAGGATGGGAAGGGTAATTAGAGCAAGGGTCTGGGTGAGAATTTAATGGGGACTAACAAAGGAGGCAAATTGCAAAAAGACAAAGGTGAAGCTTGTCTCAAGAACTTGGAAGCTCAATTGGCAACATTGGTGAAGGCATTAGCTGTGAAGAATTCTTCTTCAACGGAGAAGAGGGGAAAGGAGAGTTCTTCGTTTTATGGAGATTATGAAGATTCATTGTGTGGCTTTAGTGAGCCACAACTTCCCAGCTTTGTGAGTACCAGAGCAAAGGCACAAACAGATGTACCTCTAGGAGCTGATGGTGCATTGGATCCATAAGCGGGAGAAGCACAACGCCAAGTTAGACTACTAGAATCTTTTGTGTTGGAAGAAGTAGATTCTGATGTGGTATTAGAACCATTACGGAGGATTGAAGCGACGGCTCCTCGTGGCGCCAAGACAAGATTATCAGTTGGGGATGAAGCTACATTGGTGGCCACTATATTGTGACAAACTCTGTTATTCAGTGCACAGATGTTAAAGACGCCAGCGTTTGATGTGGCTACTATATTTGAGACAACCGCTGCTATGTGTCAGGACAAGCATGGTTTATTGGTGACAACTATGAAGGTTGAGGTGGAGAAGAGTGATGAGGATTTGAAGTCACTTGAGGATACCACCTTAGAGGCAGCAGCGGCGCGGCTCTTTACATTATTTTGAAGATCTACCATTGAACGGTCTTCTTTTGTATCAAGAGTAGTGTTGGTGGACAACTCCAAGGGCGTTTTGTAGATTGCAGGACCACATGAAAGGGTGTTTAAACCTCGGCGGGTTTTGCTGGATTCTGGAGCCCAACCGTTGATGTTAGGCAAGGCAACCATTCAGGGATTGGAGTTGCATAAGGGCGCATTGGAGAAGTGCCTATTCACCATCAACACTTCAATGGGCGGTTCCGAGGTAGCTACCGGCATTACTGTGAAGGAACCCCTTCTCCAATTTCGGCCAAACAACGTGATGGATGTAGGCTCTATCAAAGCCAAGGTCTTTGTCATTCATGCAAAGTCATATGACGTCCTTGTGGGAGCTACCATACTGTATCCATGGAATTTGTTATTGACTTTTGGAAGGAGACAACTTCTTATAGAACATGATGGCACGCTAGTGATGGGCGCCAAGCCATGTTGCCCACACAGTTTGTGCGTGGGAAAGAAGGTCATCATGTGGAATGTAGCATGGCTGCGGAGTAAGGAGAAGGCAAGGTGTTGGATGAGTGGCTCATTCAACAAGAATTAGAAGCGTCAGCTAAGTATTCCACTACAGCTAGTAGCTGGAAAATACACTTGGCCAAGGTGCAACAGGCGGCCACATTATGGGACTCTTAGGCTCACTAAATTGCACAAGCTAAAGTGAAAATGGAAATAATGTAGGCAAACGGTGCCCTGGCAAGCTTGGAAGATGGGGGCGATATTGTGAAACAAACAACAGGCCATATTTTGACACGGCCAATTGCATGAAGACCATCCAAGAAAGGCATTTGTCTTTTGGAGTTGTTTGGAGGTATTTCAACAGGGCTTGGAGCGGTGTTACAAGCTGGCATCAAGGTCCATACTTACCTTTATGTGGACAATGATTTAGTAGCCAAATGGGTGGCTAGTGAGCATATTCGAAAGCTACGCAAGCGCTACCCCCACTTGTTGCCTTGTGAAGCAACCAAAACTACATTTACTGCATTGGCACCTGATATTTCTCTGATTAGTGATGCCTAGTTGCGATCACATGGTCATGTAGATTTGGTCATTAGAGCCGGCCATGCCAAAGATTATCCATGGCAAGCAGTCAAAACGGGCTTCACGACAAACGGAGTGCGTTATTCCAAGAGCTAGTACGGATCTTGCACACTTTGCAAATGATGCAAGTAGAGGGCCTTGGTTATCTCATCAAGAATGTGCCTATCATCTCGGAATCTCGAGAGAGGAATCGGACCAGTTTAAAGCAGATAGAGGCCATTTTTGGGCCATCTACTATAATTGGTGCAGCCAAGATAGGGTCACGAGCTCATCGTGCTCGTTAGTGGTGGACTAATTTCCCGCTTCTTTTCTTAGAGCCGCTTATCACCATAAAGCACCGCCTGAGAATTTGTTGGTTCAAGACATTTTGGACCCACACAGGACACCTAGACATGTGCGGTGGGATGATAAACCACCTTACGCTCTTGTCAACACGATTGGTCAACCACGAAAGGCTTTGCCTACGGTGGTTAGTTATCCTAAGTCTTATGCTTTTCGAGGTGATGGTCGAGGCACTATTTAGGATACAAGTGGTACAAACTACATCACGGAAATACCCAATGCTGATGAACAGGAGCGAGCTATGGGGTTTCTTACAAGGACTACATACTTGCCGGATCATTCCATTAGTGAAAACAAATGGCGAATGCTCCTTGGTCAAGCTATGGACCTCAATTGTCTTACTTGGCTTATTGCTATTGCCAAGGTGGAGCAGCAACGCATGGACGCCATGTCCGCTAGTGGCTGCCACTATGATGCCTTATGGGTTGCTTTGCCGAAGCCACTTCTTAACGGGACGGCTGAAGACATGGTTGAGGGCGAACGTGGGCAGCCTCGGCATCCTTGGATAAATTGGAGTATATCAAATTTTCATGATATGACTTGCAAGAGGCAAAAAGACAACTATGGGGGAACTATAGCAGCTAGAGAGACGTTGGAGAGTTGCATGGATAGGATCTTCTTTGCGAAAGAGGATGATATTGGGGATTGGAGAGAAGTCAAAGTGAGGTGATGAGCATGATGGGCATGGAGGATCATGGGGACTCTAGGCCCATTGGCATTGCTTAGCAACCAAAGAAGACGCCATCCACCAAGAAAGAAGTCAAAATACCACTAATAATAGACAATTGGGAGCCAAATGTAGGTCTTGAAGGGGAGGTGGAATGGCGTGAAGAACAATTTTTGAAGGAATATAAAGACTGCCTTGCTTTTGGGTTAAAGGATTTGGGAATTTTCAAAGGACAAGAAGTGAGGATTGATTTGCACGATGATGCTCCGATCTTTTGCAAACCATATCGGTACAGCAAAGCGGAGACAAGGTTATCAAGAACCGGACCATGGAACTGTTGGATGCGGAATTAGTGGAACTTTCCAATGGCGAGTACGCTTCCGCAACGGTGATGCCTTCTAAAAAGGATATCTATGGCAATTGGACTGAGAAGAGAATGTGCGAGGACTAGAGGCCTATAAACAAGTACACACGATCAGACAAATATGCAATGCCAACAGGAGAGGAGATTTTCGACTCAATTAGGCATGCTAAAGTATTTAGCACATTGGACGTGAGATCAGGTTATCACCAATTATCCATTAAATACCATATTCATTAAAATGAGACATTTAAGAGTCTCAATTTATCATGGTCTCTTTTTATAGTCAATTTATAATTTCATTAATTTGAGACTATGTATTTAATTGAGACTCAATCTTGATTGAAAATGCTAAATAATCTAGCTGTATCATGGATTGTTGAATTCATCTTGTATGAAATTGAATATCATATTTAATTGTGTGTGTGAAGGTAATAGATTATAAAAAATGTACCTAGATATGGAGCCTATTATCTAAGTAAAACTAATACATCCAAAAAAAATCATTGCGAGAATAAAATTACGATGGAAAATAGAAGCGGCAATAAATTTGATAACCCCTCTAAGTAGATGAATCCAAAATTGGACTTATTTAAAATTATAACACATATACACTCATTTAAATTCCACCTTGAATGCATACCTTTTCATTTGAAAAAGAATTAATTACCAATTTCAAGAGATTATACTATTTCCAAACAACAAGGTCGTTGAAATACCTAGTAGCGTTGAAAAGTTAGCATGTATTGTAGCAATCCATTCAATAATTGCTATCTATAGAAAGTATCGATGCATCAAGGATAAATGTACAATTACTGACACTCACAATGTGGACCGCCATTTATAGATCAATGATGTAACAAAATTCCCGCCTCTCTTGTATAATATTGAAAGCAATACAATACATTACTACATGTAACTACAAACACTAATCTAACTCCATCTACAAATATGCTATGCGCACATTCAAAGTCTACAATTCCATCCTATAGATACAAGTTCACTACATACTTAATAGGATACCCACTACGGATGAACAAAAAATAAAAAAAGAACATGCACCCCTTCCATTTTATATTGGTAAAATAACTCCAGTCCCCAAAAACCACAAACTCCGTTGAAATCTATAATTCAGCTAATGATGCCTTGATTATGTCCACCTGTGATTTAGGAATTTTTAATCTAGAGGAGCTTGTGTTTCCACGCAACCTAGGCTTCCAAGCCGTTAAAATACAATCTGTATACACCCAGATTGGTTCAGATTCAGTCTCTTCAACCCAATTATTCCCATGATTAGAATCCCACCCTTAATACGTTTCCAAGTCCACATGACGCTGGGATGCAGGTTTGAAGTATTGCACTTTTATCTCATGAGAATGTTCACGATCCGGATGTGGATTAGTCAATGCCAAGGCAATCCAAAATGGGCGCAAATCTCCATCAGCTCAACGCACCGCAAGTACATAGCCCTCGTACACATCTCTACCAACCCGAAACGATGGAGGGGGACAATGACGTCGTTGTCCAATGAATGGAGGGTCCTCTGCATATTCCTCCCTCAACGACCCATCAATCTCATATTCATCCACCATGGATGGAGCATATCTAGATAGTGGCCAAAATCCCTCTCGTAGGAGAGCCGATTCTTCCAAAGGCACCTCGAGAGAAGCCTTAACACCTCTCCAATAGTACATAATATGCTCGTTCTTCCTCCTATATTCACCCGAGAGATCCTCGTTAGCCATAGATTCCCAAAGACTTAGAAACCCAGAGATACCCTTCAGGACCTCATCATAATTCTCATGACGTCGCGGAATGAGAGGAATCGGCTGTCCACGAGGCAAAATTGGCCTACCATCTTCCGCCACTTTTCACAGCTGGATTCCTCCATCCTCCTCAGGCAACCAATCCCTATCTGTACAAAGAATTTTGTACTGCATCTTTGGCAATCCATCAGAGCCCTTGTAAAACTTGAATTGTTGGCCCTTAGTGTGACCTGTAAGGGCCTCTTTGCCAATGCACAAATATCCTTCTAAAAAGCCCTTGAAATCGGGCACCTCTTCAATGAGGTGTGGAATAACTAGCACTTTCTCAGCATCCATGAATGATTTCATCAAGAGTGGAATCGTTGGATAGCTATTTGATTTGAGTTTGGAACTCCATCTCCTAAACATTGCGTCAATATCCTCGTGAGTATGACCAACAAGTAAGAAGTTGACATACACTTCACGGAAAATACCCATATGGACAAGAAGGGAAAAAAAAGCGAATACAAATCTATTTTTATTGTCCCCTGTGGCATTATCTAACTGCATTTGGAGAATTGGTGGTAACTGTTTCGTAGGAACAGGTTCAACTGGTGGAGCAGCAAGGGATCCAAGACACATGTTAGCATCCGCAAGCACAACCTCAGAGAGAGGAGAAGCTCTTCCACTCGTAAGTAATTCACGAGAAGAATACACCGGTGGACTCTCTAAGTCCCGAAGTAACTTTGCAATGGATCCAATAGTGTGGTTCGAGTCTGTGGGAAAGATGTCAAGACTATAATGGGCATAACAAACATCTCCATGTCCATGAGCAATCATTCCAGTTACGGCCACATGCAGCTTCATGAAGGACTCCGTCGCTTTATTCTTGTGAGAAAAATGAGGAGATGCGGTTTTGCTATGATCCATTTTATCATGAATGATGCACACAACCTCGTCAGGTTTTTCTTCCGAGTTCTTCCGGTTCCCATAATGTAAAATGCGATGAGTCTGTTGAGAGGCTTGATGTAACTGCAATTTGACTTCCCACATTTTGTATGAGGAGGACCCCCGTGTACAAGCCTTCTTTAATTGCTAAAGTTGGTCGCATCTTCCGTAGCGGGCAAAGTTGTCACCAGGCTTCTTCGTAGAGTATTGTTCAAACTCAGAGCTTCGAATTCGACTAAGACCAGACAAAGATATTGGTTTGAGGCCAAATCTTGAATTCACCTCATTCACTTTGGGCAACACTCCACTCCATTGAAAAGAGGCAGGAAGGTGTTTGGAGACGACCTTCTCCCCAGTGCCAAGTTTAGTTGTCTTATTAGGACTGTGATCGGCAGCATCATCAAGTATATCATGCAGAGTAGCAATTGCCTGTAGAGTATGAGTCCGAGGCTTCTTTGAACCAGTATTGCCGTGTGCCCCTGCCCGAATCCCATCCTTTGCCTCTCGTTTGTACCGGTAGAATGTGGCTCGACTAACCCCCATGATAGTACACCATGCATTTTGGCATACATCAATTCCATCAAGCGTCACCACATGGTTGCCATTGGAATCCATGTGGATCTGCATGTGTACATCAAGCCAAACATGTTTCTGAAAATTCGAAGAATACATGCGTCTCAGATGACATTAAACTTCGAAGAATACATGCATCTCAGATGACATTAA
This sequence comes from Bryoerythrophyllum caledonicum, assembly GCA_963971425.1. Lineage (NCBI taxonomy): Eukaryota > Viridiplantae > Streptophyta > Bryopsida > Pottiales > Pottiaceae > Bryoerythrophyllum > Bryoerythrophyllum caledonicum. The sequence continues at coordinate 28,201,309 of OZ020514.1, forward strand.
ACTCGGAGTCAATTATCCTCGACTCGAGAATAACCATCATAAAGTAAGTGATCCAGATATTGTATATCATACTTTTGATATCCTCGACTCGAGAATGACAGACATGTTGGATATTACACCCGTCTAGTGCAAATCAAGACTTGACATCAATTCTTGATTCAGCTGATGAATTCAGGTTATACTTAATGTTGTTTCGTCGCATTCCAACAAAACTACATGCGTTATCCTCGAGTCGAGGATAATTCTTTTTTCAACTTGCATCCCGTTTACCTTACAGTACTTTACAAGATTCAATAGTTTTATTCTCGAGTCAAGGATAAACTTTAAAAATAATGTCCCGTTAGTGATGGATTTGATTCGATTATGTGAGTTCAGGTTATCCTCGACCCGAGGATAATAGTGCTACAGTGATTCCGTAATATGCGGAGTGTCACTGATAGAGATTTAGTTTAGAGACAAACAAGAACCGCGAAAGTGGTCAATATCACTTAATAACATGCGATGGGCAGACCTGTACTCTTGCACAGAAAGCAGAGTAGAAAACATTGAAATGACCTGTGCGACACAGGCAAATAGGAAATGAATATGATTTCAACCAACGAGCAAGAAATACAACCACATAAGAAATACAGACTCACTTACACTCCTGCCCTAAAAAACTATCCAAAACATTCATGTCCCAAAAAACGACCTGGAACAATAAAAACCAGTTCAGTATCTTACTGAGCAAAGGCAAGAGCTGAAGCACAGAAGTGGAAGCGGAGGCGAGGAAGAGAGAGCTTCAGAGAGGGAAGAGTTCAAAATGAGTATTTCCAGGGGAAAGTTAGAATGTCGTGATGGACTTCGGTGCACAAAAAATGGAGGAGGGCGGGAAACTTGAAAGACTTTTTCCAACAGCGGCATTTTTGGGCGGGAAAACAATGTATTTTTGGCACATCTTTTAAGGTGACCTTTTTAAGTTGTCGAGTCACTTCAATTTAGAAATGCGACCAACCCGAATAAGACAAAATGAGATTCGTTTTGACAAAATCGGATTTTCTAATGAATTAAAAACTGAAAGTCATATTTGGTTTCATATGTAAAATAAAAATAAAAATAAACAATAATCTGCTACACTAGTTTTAGGGTAAAAAAAGGGTTTTTTTTTAAAATAAGCCTTGTCAAATGAGAATCATTTTCAAGAATATAACTCTTGGATTATTAAAAGTTTTAACATATATAATTTGTGTTGATATTGTTTTCAAATAAAAATTGAAGATAATTTAATTTGGTTTTTAAAAAAAGTTGTATATTCATTTAGGCTTTCTTCGTTTCATTGATAAAAAATCAAAATTTTAATCAACTTTAGATTATATTTAAGTAAGTTGATAAATGTTTTTTGTCACACACAAGAAGAAGAAGAACTCTAGTTCAAAAGACGGCGTGAATAAAGTGTTTATTTGATCCACCGCTAAGTCCATGTCCACCGGACTTATATCACACACATATTTGTTCTTCAAAGTTGACGAAGAAGGGGAAAAATGATTAATTTTGTTCACAATCTTTAAATATAAAACGAACTTTCTTTGAGCTAATTCATGCAATTTGATGACTTTCTAATTAAAGGTTATCCTTGATTTGAGGATATTTTTTTTTACTATAATTAGTAGTCAATTGCTATGTATTGAAAACTAGAAAATGGTATAATTTATTTTTTTAAATCACTAAATTGTATAGTGTAATATGATGTGAATTTGAAAACTACTCATGGATCATTGCACTGTCAATAATTCTTTGTCTTTTTCTCGAGTGGCTTAAGTCTTAATGTGTTTCTTAGTATTGCTTATATAAAACTATAGTGAATCAATTACATGTAGTTTTCTTTAAGAACGACTAAAATAAAATTTCATTGGTTTGGTATGTTCGTATTCTGTATCATAAGTTTTAAGAAATTTTTAGTTGACAATTGCAACTTTAAATTTGAAAAGCAAGTTCTGGACCACTATGAAAAATCAAGTGCAATGTCAAGTTCAAGAAAAACATTTGTCGTATAGGCACATTTTTTTTAAAATGTATAAGTGAAGTATATTAAAAAAAAATTATCAAATCATACGTGAGGTTTTTAAGCAGGTCCATAAATTATCAAGTCATACATGAGGTTTTTAAGTAGAAACCCTATAAACCCTAGAAACCCTAAATCCTAAAGCCCTAAAATTCTAGAAACCCTAAATCCTAAAACCCTAGAAACCCTAAAAATCCTTTAAAACTCTGTAAATCCTAAAAACCTAAAAACTCTAAAACTATAAAATCCTAAACCCTAAACCTAAGATTTCGCCGTAACATGCATGTTGTTGCTGGTGAACACCATGTCAATTTGGGCAACCGTACATTTCTAGAGTGGCTTTTAAGGACAGGCTGAAGAAGATGAAAGATGCCATAATCAGGTGTCCACGGGCATAGAAACTTCAAGTATTATATTTGTTTCCTTGGTTATTCATTACACTATAATCAACAGTTTAGAATTGATTTTGGTATGCAATTTCGAGGAACTTTTATTGGGGTTAAGTAATATTGAAGTATTCAGAACACGTTAAGTGGTTCTACAAACGTAGATAAGCAAGGAGATAGTTCACATTATAACTGACGTCAAGTAAACTATTGAAATTCTTTGCAGTCTCCGGTTCGAATCCTAGAACGATAATGGTCCGCAATGGCAAGATGAGTTTGATTTGTACTTTTGTAGATTTTCATAGTCACCCATGATTGAAATGGACCCATTTTTTAGCAAGTTTATTACAAACTTATCAATGTTTTAATCCAAAAATTTGAACAATTTCCACGTAGCATTCACATTATTCACATGGCAAATAATTGGTGTAATGTACTAGCATATTTCTTATATATAACTTAAAAACTAGCCCCTTCATATATACTAAACCTTTAACCCTAAACCTAAGGGTGCTCTTTGCCATCTCCGAATTCGAATCTAGTTTTACTTTTTCAAACATATTTCCAATCCAAATACAATTTAACATTAACCCCTAAACGTCCTTCGGGGGTCGAAATGCTGAAATATAGTAAAAAATCCCTCAAAATTAAATTCCATGTAGAGCTCAATGAGAGAAAAATATTCAAAAAGTAACCGTAAGATCCTCTTCAAACATAGCCAAATCATAAGTGAGCCAATTCTTGTGTACTTTGGACATGATTTAGGCCTCCATCCACTCCAAAAAAGCTACGTTTGGGGGCTGAAATTAGTTGGGCAGACCCTAGTAGCTCTTGTTGAGACCCCAACAGCTATTGCTGGAGGCCCCAGCGATTGTTGTTGGGGTTAAGTATAAGATATAGAATAAATCATTAACAGTTAAAATGCTTTGAGACTGATGAATTATGTTAAAAAAATATTGGATGAATCTCCTTTTAATCAATTTCAACTCTAAACTTGTAAGTGTTGTAATTCTAGCTCTTAAACATTTTTCACGCTGCATTTATTTGTAGTAAACAAATTAATCATAGAATAGAACTTACTTAATTGTTATGAAAATGTGATTTATCTAAAAATTAAATATAGAAGGAAAAGAAATTTTAATGCATATTCAAAAACAAGATAAGATAATTCAGATTTCAATTATGGATATAGGCTCTACTTCTGCAAAAGTTCCACGGAAATAGGCAACATGACACTAAATTTTCCACAGATATTGGGTACTCTAGAGCCTAATTTCCACGGTTAATCATTAGGTTTCTACAAAAGCAGGGCTAGAAATTTCCGACAATTCATCGCTCACGTCCCACCGCTCATTGAGCATTTGTCACCGCTCACAACCTAGCATTCCTGTGAAGTAAATGAAAGTCATCAAAGATCAAATGCTAAATGCTTCATCAATTTCAAACAATGGAGAAATTATAAAATATTAACAAGTTTGAGTGAAATAACAGTTTTGAAGAGAATATATGAAAAGTATCTAGAAGTCTTTTTACTAAATTTATAATTTTTTAACTTTCCATTTATTAAAGCAATAAAAGATACCATATTCATGTCAAAGAGGCCTAAAATAGGAAAAAAATGAGGAAATATAAACCTCTTCTAAAGTATATTACGGAAACAGATTTAACCTTCATTAAAAAGATAAGACTTAAATAAATACTCATAAATTTAAAATATGATGTGAATTTGAAAAGTATTCATGGATCATGGTGTTTGATGTCTTTTTATCTAGAGACTTAAATCTTATTGTGTTTCTTAGGATTGCTTATATAAAACTATAATAAATCAAGTACATGTAGTTTTTTTTAAGAACGACTAAAATAAAATTTCATTGGTTTGGTATGTTTGAGCAAAATCATGCAATTTGATGACTTTCTAATTAGAGGTTATCCTTGATTCGAGGATAAACTTTCCATTATTATCTAGAAGTCAATTGCAATGTATTGGAAAATTAGGTAATGGTATAAAATTGATATAACCACTAAATTGTATAATGTAATATGATGTATTTGAAAAATATTCATGGATCATGGTGTTTGTAATTCTTTATGTATTTTTTATCTAGTGACTTAGATCTTATTGTGTTTCTTAGGATTGCTTATATAAAACTATAGTAAATCAAATACTTGTAGTTTTTTTTTAGAACGACTAAAACAAAATTTCATTGGTTTGGTATGTTTGTATTGTGTATCATAAGTTGTAAGAAATTGTTAATGGACAATTGCAACTTTAAACTTGAAATGCAATATGTGGACCACTTTGAAAAATTATTACAAACTTACAATTTACGGCATGAAATTAACATGTATCGGAACAAAAAAGCCACATAAATGTAGTTTTATATAGATCCACTCAAAGATTCTTAATTTGATGAACAATGACTCTAATAAATGTTTACAATGTTACCATTAAAAAAATGTTTAGATTTGAAATTAACAATACAATAGTAATGAAAATTTAATATTATTAACGATGATTTTAAAAATTAAAAGATTCTAAATACGTTTATACCAAGTAAAATTTTTATGTACTTCCCAAAGAAACTAATTTAGAATGTATTTTTATCATGCAAGAGTATGCCAAAGTTGGTAGTTTTCAAATCATTCAAAGTACAATTAAATTGACGGATGAAAACGTCCCATATTCATTCCAATTCACGAACATTCATTAACCGAAAATTAAATTGAAGCATCACGTCATTTCGATATAGTTTCTAAATTCTAAATAATTGGACATTCATCTACCGCTTAGCTTTAAAGTTAGGTTAGGTTTGGTCTCGGAAGGAGGGGAAAAGATGAAGAGCCGCCAAACCCTTCACTTTTTCAAGAGTGAATAAGGGCGTGACACCTCCCTCTCTCTCTCTCTTTCTCTCTCTCTCTCTCTCTCTCTCTCTCTCTCTCTCTCTCTCTCTCTCTCTCTCTCTCTCTCTCTCTCTCTCTCTCGCTCTCGCGCTCGCGCTCATTTCCAGGACATGCTTTTTCTCCCTTCTCTCCCTCTCTCTTCGCTCGCTTCGTCTGTTTGATAGCGTGAGCGTGAGTGTGTTCGTGAGGGTCATTGTATAGCTTCTGCATGAGTGTTTGAGGTGTGTCTAAGAGTGTGTGCGCGTGTGTGTGAGTGTGTGTGAGGTGTGAGTGAGTGTGTGTGAGGTGTGTGTGATTCTGTGTGGTGTGTGAGAGCGTGTCTGTGAGGTCTATGTTATTGTTTGTGTGAGGTTTGTTTGTGTGGTGTGTGTGTGGCTGTCAACGCTTAGGGTTTCATGAGTATTCGTATTTGAGGTCTGTGAGCTGTGAAGTATTTTGTAAGGTGTTTCGTGAGTGTCAGCGATTGGGGTTTCAGTTCTGTGAGGTGTGTTTGTTATTATCAGAACTTAGGGTTTGAAGTGTATGAGGTGTGTTTGTGATTTTCAGCGCTTAGCGTTTGAAATTTCTGCATTAAGTTTCACTGAAGCGAGGGATTTGGTAGTGATTTGCAAAGTGTTTCAACAGTTTAGGTTTTGGAGATTGGAAGTTTTGGATTTAGTTTCACGCAAGCTAGGGTTTTGCTTGTGCACGACACCTGCAATCAGATTCAGAGCTTACAATTGCAATATTTGCACACACTCCAAGTAAATTTATGATAACTTTCACAATTCTGCATTCTGCGTTTCAAGCTGCATCTGATTTTCTGTCTAAAACATTGTAAACGTGCCTGAGTGGAGAAGTGTCCGACACCATCGTTTGAAAGTTTGTAATGCTAATTTGTTTGTATGTATGTTTGTTTGTCTGCAATTTTATTGCAATGAACTGTAGTTTGTAAAAAAACAGCCAATACTGGAAGCCGTTTATTCTCGAACCGAGCATAAACTTGTTGCCATGGTTCATTGGTAGTTTCTGGTCCATTATGTGGTTGAATTTCGACCAATTTATCATCGACTCGAGAATAAATGCAAGAGATAACCATGACAAAATGTATAGTATCCTCGAGACGAGGATAAATTGGTGAATATTCAATGATAAATTGAACCAGAAATCATGCATAATTGTACTCGGTCACTAATTTTTCTGTGAAATATACTTGCCTGTCAAATTTTCATACATGGCTCCAAGAATATTTCCATTCTGATCCCACGTTTATCCTCGAGTCGAGGATAAATATCTCAAAAATCAAAATACAATGAACGCCCCTTTATAAATGTCTATATGACTCGTGAATAAAGAACTCGGGAATCCATTGCTTCAGCCAAGTTACGCTAGATGTTATACTCGATCGAGAATACCAGGACTCACAATCCAATGTAACTTGCGAAGAATGAGAGCTTCTATCCTCGACTCGAGGATAAATTAGTATGTGATTACTAATATCCATGTGGTGTGGCATTCTGCAGATGGCCAATGACCCAATGGATATTGTCGACGACTACGATTATTCAGCGGAGAGGTATTTCATTGAGATGTTTAGAAATCCACTCGATCCATCCCCCTTCATCGACGACGTGGTAGAAAACTATGGCACACTGTGGGAGTTTCAAGATATAGTGCAAACATGGTCGTTCTCCAAATCCGGGAAGTTTGTGCAGAAATTGCAAAGTATCTTTTTTTGGACATGCCTTCTCCAGCTCTGGTACTTGGTCAGGAGAGCTGTGATAGAATCGAAACCTCGCCCAATAAGTTCTTGATGGATCCGAATAATTCGAACAAGACGATCTTTTTGAAAACTCTGTCATCAACTTTATTTAGGCAACGACTTGAGTCGATGGTCCTAGATTCGGACAACACCCTTCTCATCGACGACAGTCCGGAGAAGAGCGTTTGTAATCATATGGGAAATGCCATATTTCTTCGTCCGTGGAGACATGCGGCCTGTGACGACCAGTTCCTTACTCAGGAACTTGTACCTTGGCTGCGACGTCTGGTTTCTGAATGCCCTCTTGGGCAGTTACATGATTATGTTAATATCAATCGTATAGGGGTTGAGCCGTTGGCGCCTAATAGTCCTTTCATGAAATACATTGTAGATGGGATGGAGCTCTCAAACAAGAACGTTGGCTATGTCTATGAAATTCCACATGGTTCTTCTTCGTCGGCTTCATAGTTCCATCGGCTCCTTTCTTGTAATACAGTAGGAATTTAGTATCGATATTGTAAATACTCTGTTTCATTTTGAATATATAAATATTTTACAACTTCAACAAGTTTATTTACTTTGTCTGGTGTTTTTTTTGTTATCTATGTGTTGTTATTCATCTGTCGGTTGGTTTTAGGATTCATCTTTGTTTTCAATATTATTGTTTTTGCTCTGGTCGAGCGTGTTGTGTTTACTATGGATCCTAGGTATATTGTATTCCTTTGGGCTTTCATATTTATCTTCGGGTCGAGCATGCGTTGGATTGCTGTGACTATTGTTATGTTGACTCATCGCTTCTTTTGTCTCGTGTGTCTTTTGCAGGTTGTGGAGGCTACCATTATCCCTTCATGTAGGAGTGATCGTAGTAAACCGCCTTCCAATTGTGGCTCGTTTTCTGAGTACTCTGGGTCGCTTCCTGGAGGTTTTTCCCAATCCCACTATTCAAAGCCATTTCTTATGTGCACTGCAACCGATGCTGCCTCTGCTATCATGGACTTTTCTACACAGAAGGTCGATGATGGTGTTGTTGATAGCCCTCCTGAGCGGAGGGCTGGAATTCCTTGTGTGGCATCTCCTTCGCCACTCAAGCGAATGTGTGCATCTATAGAGCCTATTGGCGATTGCACTCCTAAACGGCAGCTCTATCTTAATGGTGCAATTGATATAAACAAGGTGAAGGAGTCTGAGCCTATCTCTTCCAACTTGATTATTCCGCCTTCGTTTATTCGTGTCCAGCCTTCCCTTCCTACCCTTGGTAAGTGGAGGCGGCTTCCCAATTCTGAAGGTATTGTTGGAGTTAGTAATCCTCCAACCCGTTCAACAGGTTTGCATACCGAATCTCTCGATGTCAAGCCTAGATCTTTGGGATCCGCATCTTCACAGATTCGTCGGAAGTCACTATGCTTGAGTGGAGGTGGTGGTTCTGGGGCTGGTAGTGGTCAATGCCATCAATCACGTCATTCACCTGTGCGAAAATCCGTGAATTATTCGGAAGTAGAGGATTACTATAAACCGTATTCTCGGAGGAAGGAAATTATGATTGGGTATGCAAAAGTGAAAGCGCAAGAGGCTTTACTTCTGCAGACACGAGGAGGTGGTTCAACCATTCCTTCTAGTGAGGGGGGAACTCCTAAGTAGGAACAGTTTTATATGCTTTAGAAGTCCTTTCTTGTTTTGTTGTAGACACGGTAGTATAGATCCTAGACTACTATAAATAGAAATTAAATTGTGATTACCTATGTTGGTAAACAATGTCATGAAAATGAAGTTTTAGTATGATTATTTGCATTATACTCACTTGTTTTCGACTATAGATGGAATTAGATTCTCTATGCCGATCTATTAATAGAATTTCTGTGTAATGCAATTTTGATGGGTCGCAATGATCATGTTGTTTACTGTTGGATATGGGATGTTTCTTGTATGCTGCATGATGTATGCCTTCGTTTGCAACAACTTTTCACGATATTTGTGTCCGAAGTAATAGGCTTTTAGTCTCAAATCTCACGATTTGTCTCATTTTAATGAATATGGTGTTATTAGAGAACAAGACAAGCAGATGACAATATTTTGGGGGATTGATGAGTTTGGCAAGGACAAACTTTATCAATGGAAATTCTTAACTTTTGGGTTGAAGAACGCTCCTGCGAAATTTTAAAGGGTCGTGGACAAGATATTAGCAGGGTTATTGTTTGCTCGGTGTTACATCGATGATATCATTATCTTCAGTAAGAATAGGAAGGAACACCGGAGACATATAGTTGCGGTGTTGGAGCGGTTGAGGCAGCATGGGCTCAAGTTGCATCCAAGCAAATGCACATTTTTCTACTCACTAGTGGAATATTTAGGCCACATGATATACCCTGGGGGTTTGAGAGTTATCAAGAGTACGGTGGAGGCATTGAATGGGATCTCAAGACCAACGAATGTAAGTAAATTGCGGGCCTTTCTAGAACTAGCAAAGTACTATAGGAAGTTTGTAGCTTCTTTCAGCCGCATTGCTAAGTCCTTAACCATGTTGACAAAGAATGATCAAGAGTAGAGGTGGGGAGATGAGCAAGAAGCTGCATTTCAAGAGTTGAAGGCCTGATTTGCATCCGCACCTGTTTTGCGGGGACCAATTCCAGGCAGGGCTTATCAATTGCATACGGACTGGAGTTTTTTAGGCATTGGTGCGGTCCTGTCTCAGATGGATGATAAGGGCAGGGAGTTTGTGGTAGCATATGCTAACCAGTCAAACAATAATGCCAAAGCACAATGCAGTTCATATGAAGGGGAATGCTTAGCGGCGGTTTGGGCCATTGGTCATTTCCGATGTTACTTGTATGGTATTGAGTTTCTACTGGTAACAGATCATCAACCTTTGAAGTGGCTAATGGAATCTAATTAGCTTCCGAAAAGCTTGCAAAATGAGCGCTAATGTTACAGGAATATGATTTTGAAGTAGTGCACCAGGTAGGACTGGTAAACATGGATGCAGATGGTCTGAGTAGAAACCCATGCCCGAGTCAAAAGGACTCCACAGGGGCACCGTGGCATGTTATTGAAGAAGAAAAGGAAGCGATGCCGTGGTGGCATGCTTCCTACTATTTGAGTTTGTTGGCGATGAATCTGGACTTACAAGAGCAGACTACTATTAATCAAGAAGGAGGAGAAGAGTCTGGGGGCATTGTTGCAAGTCATCGGGTCAGTATTCCTCCAATTAGCACCTAATTGTCCTTATGTACAACCAAAGTAAACCGCTCCGATGTTGTTCCCACAAAGACCTATTGGTCCTTACCTCAATGATTACAAAACTAAACTACCAAACTCTACTCCACATGTTAGCTTTTCTACTCATTCTTTTGCTTAAAATCCAGATCCTTCCAGATTTCGAAGTTCTTACAAAAGCTTCCGAAACTAATTTCTAGATAGCTGAAAGCGGGTTTGATTTATCTTTCTTCCCACTATAAGAAAACCGTATTTTAGATGGCCTCAAGGTTGCAACGTGTTGTGTTCTTTGAGATGTCAGACGTTTGTCGAACAACGGCCGCAATACCTGAATTTTTTTTTGACATTGCATGAAACGTGTTCGTGTTAGGGGCGAAATGTGCAGATGTCACCGTGGATAGACACGTTTTGGAGGACGTCAGTAATAATGTGGTCACGTCTGACTCTTCGAGTGCAACGTCATAGAAAACGCGGGAGGTCCACGTCAGCGACTGCATTCATTTTCATTGTGATATGACTGCAAACCGGTGCCCTAAAGTAAAAAATCTGAGCAGAATGGGCAGCTCTTCTTTATAGATAGGCAAAACTTGTTTGTATGGAAACATTGGCTTTGCTTACATGGGATAAATTATTGTGATAGACTTATAGGAACACATAAAACTAAAAAATTTATTAGTGGCTCAACTTAGATGCACATGTTATATTATACATATATTAAGTATACATAATATTTTTAAGTTGATAAAATATGGGATTATTTTCTCATTAATTTAAATTGGATCATACAACATGCTTGTTAATATAGCAATTCTAGTCATTCATTCTTTAAATTCATTTTTCCAGAAGAATGAATTCCAAAAAATGACAAATGTTTAAGTGGTCTTGGGTTGTTAAAAAATTGTGAAAGTGGAAAAAAGAAATGAGGAAGGTGTAAGTAGTCTTGTGGTGTTTCAAATTCTAAGAGTAATTAACGAAAATTGGGAATGGACAAACTACTGTAAGTTTGTTCTAAAAATTGCAAGACCGACTAAAAAAACGGGAAAGGTGAAAGTAGTCTTTGGCTTCAGAAAATTTGAAAAGAGTGAATTAAAAAAAATAGGGTAAGATTTAGAGTTGTAGGGTTGTTTTAAAAATTTAAAGAATTAGACAAAAAATTTACGGAAATGAATGAAGGGGAATATAAATGTTTTTAAAATGTCTTTACCTTGAATAGAAAAAAATTATAAATTTACAAGTTGTCTTTAGTTTTAGGGTAGCTCAAAATATGAATTAAAAACTTTAGGAAAGGTTGAAGGGGTCTTGGGATCTTCTAACAATTCCAAGAGCAAATGAATAAAATGGGAAAAGAGTAAGTGGTCTCTAAGTCTTTTAAAACTCACAGGAATGGATAAATTTTATTGGATAGGCACCGTAGGTTTTCTTTGGGTACGTGTTTACAAGTTACAATATCTAAAAGAGTGGTTACAGAAATGAACCAAGTGGCAATGGGTCTTGGAGTGTTCTTTACATTAATTGAGTGATTAAAGACAATTGAAAGGTGAAAGTGGTCTTTGGGTATCTTAAAACTTACAAAAATAAATAAATTCAATTAGGTAAGGTATAAGTTGTCTTCTAGATAAATTATTTAATGGACTTTCAAGGAACACTTGAAACTAAAAATATGTTAATGGCTCAAGTTAAATGCACATGTTACATATATTTTGCATACATAATATGTTTAAATTGATTAAATATGGGATTATTTGCTCATTAGTTTAAATAATATCATAGAGCATGCTTGTTAATATAGTAGTTCAAGTAATTCATTCTTTAAATTCATGAACTTAGTGGCAAATGTTTGAGTGGTTTAAAAATTACGAAAGTGGGGGAAAAAATGAAGAAGGTGAAAGTGGACTTTAGGTTAAGGAAATCTAAGAAGAGTGTATTAAAAAAAATGGGTAAGGTTTAGAGGAGTTGGGTTGTTTTAAAAATTTGATGACAAACATAAATGACAGCCTATTGTCTTGAAAAAAATAATTAAAAATGGAATGAATGAATTGGTCTTGGTTTTTTCTTAAAATTGCAATAGTGAATTGAAAAAAATGGAGAATGAATAAGTAGTCTTCGGTTCAGGAAAAACTCTAAAGACTGAATAAAAAACATAAGAAATGGTTGAATTGATCATCAAGTGTTTCTTACATGTGAAGATTGTAAAAACATTTATAGTAAGTGAGTGCTTATCGGGTGTTTTTTAAATAGAAACCCATTGAAGAAATAATTGAGATACGCTGAAGTGCTCTTCATATGTTTGGAAACTTGGAAGCTTAAAAAAGTAAAATGGGAATGCATGAGTTGTCTTGGGTAGTTAGAAAAATTGCGAGAGTGACTTAGAAGAATTCTGAGAGTGACTAAAAAAAATTGGAAAATTAAACAATGGTCTTCAGTTTATTCAAAACTAAAAAGAGTGAATAGAAAAAATGGAAAATGGGTTTAGTGCTCTTGAAAGGTTTCAAAGATTTGAATATCGAATTTTTTTTTCGAAATGTGTAAGTGTTTTTTGGGTCTTTTAAATTGCCCCAAGTCTGAAGAAAAAAATGGGAAAACTTATAGTTGTCCTAAGGGGTTTAAGGGTGAATTAATAAAAGAGGAAAGGTTGAAGTGATCTTGGTTGAAGTGCTTCTCAATTGTTTTACAAGTCAAAAGACTGAAAAAAGTGGAAAAGCTTAAAGTGCTCATTTGGTGTTTGGAAACTTAGAAGGTTAAAAACAAAATAATGCACATGGATGAAGTGGTCTTGGGCTGTTTTCAAATTTGCAAGACCAGATGACAAAAATTGGGAAATTGTCAAGTGGTTTATCGTTTACACAAAACTCAAAACAATGAATATAAATAATTGGAAATGGTTGAATTGCTCATGGATTTAGGCATAAGTCTCAATATTATATATAATAAGGAAAAATGTGTAAATGCTCATTGGGTGTTTTAAAACTAAAAACATTGAATAAAAAAAGGCAAAGGTTGCAGGAAAAATGAGGTGTTTATAAAGTTGAAATAGTAAATGCAAATGTTCTATATAAGTCTACTTAACTGACGAACATATTTTGCACTTCTTTATCACATTGTTTATTTTTGAGAAGGCACTTTTACCCTCTTGTGAAGAATCCATGGACCAAACAAACTAGTTTGGTTAAATGGAACAGCGGTTTGTACCACAAAAATCTATTAAACAATGAATTAAGTATTAATAAATACTAAAAAAAACATTAAAATATAGTATTTATCAATACTAAAAATCTTTTTAAAAAAAAAATTCAACTCCCAAATAGTAATTTACACCGTTTACACTTCCCACCCCTTCATCTACACTACCAACATAACACCTAATTATATCACCCATAATCATTCATACACTTCTTACCCCTTCAAAAAAACTATACTCCCACACACCTATTATACACCTCTTTATATCATCATCTTAATCTTTTGCCTTTAACTAAAGATTCTTAAAACAATAATTATTCCTCTACTTATATTTCCTATTACAGTGCTCTATTACACATCATCTCCATCTCTTAAATAATATACTCCAGACACCCACATTCACACCTACTTCTCACTAAAAATACACACTACTAACAAACACAAACTCATAAATTTCACAAATACCTCCAGTTACAAATTCACACATTTCAAACTCCTACTACTCCTAGCTGAAGATATAGAAACCAATCCTGGACCCATGCCTAGTATACTAAAAAGACATCCAACATCACATAAGAAAAACGACAAAATATACTTTATTCCAAATACCATAAATATGCAACCAGAATATGAACACATCGCTCAAAAATTTGCCCCTTTATTAAAAACCCAACATATATTACATCAACAACACAACAATACACATCCAAAGATTGGCCAATACATACAACAACAAAAATATGCAACCACCACCATACATATTATACGCCCTAGTAGTAACTACCCACCCAAACATATATGAATGTAACCTGCTCTGAAATCCAAAAAACCGGAACATATCCACTTGGATAGATACACTATTACAAGCTCTACTAAACTTGCAGAACCCACCCAAAAGACCCATTCACACCCCACAGCCGTGTACAAAATTTCTTGAGGAAAATCAAAGTATTATAAACCAGTGTAACTCAATACATAAAGAATTATATAACTTTTTACATAGTCAAACCATACCTCCTTCAAACGACACAATAAAACTTAAATTCTCTTACCTTTGTAATAATCTAATCAATGAGACAATAAAATGTTTTGATCCAATACCAGAGTAGAAACACCCACCCCCTCCACCCCCTTACCTTCTCCCACAAAACCAAAACATTACTTCAAACAATGAAAATACAAACATAATTACATGGAATGCTTCATCTCTATACACTACCCTCCCTAGCTTGCAAACTTTGGTCACACATACAGACACACCACCGGCCTTCATAGCTATGCAAGAAACAAAACTATCCGACACAAAATATATAAAATACATACAAAACATGTTCCAAGACTACAAAATTATTTTTAACAACACACATGCACTAACAAGATGTATTCAACAATGTAGACCATACACACCGGGCCACGGTGGGCTCCTTACACTAATACATAAGAAATATGCTTTCCCAGGCAACATCAAAAAAATTCCTACCTCAATGCACATATCTCTTTACCTTCAAATAATTAGAATTTCTAATCTACCACTACAACCATGGTTAATCTTTCACATGTTTATACCATCTCACCTCAAAGATACTAGATTTATAATAGACATACAAAAGACTATCACATCCCAAATCAACAACCCTAATTACACGTACATGCTATGTGGAGATTTTAACAAAGACATAGCATAAATTGGTCGCCAAAACGGAAATCATAACACCCCCTCTCAAACCCCAGAATATCAATGGCGCCACTTTATAGAAAACTTAAACTTCACTTATATAAACACTAACACACAATATTCCAGATAAGGCGGCTATAATTATAGTGATTGTAGTCTAATAGATGGCTTTTATATAAATACAAACAACAATACACAATACACTTCTACAACAAACAAAGACATTATTCTCAACTCGAACCACTCGCCTATACAATTACACATCCCAAATAACATATTAATCAATTGTACCCCTATAGTCACAAACAATGACAATATACGTATACTCAACCCCATCCCAAAAGACAACTTAGAAAAATTCAACACAAAATTCTTTGAAGAAAACTCGATACAAATTGACTCCCTCATAAACACCCTTGAAAATAATATTCAATTATTTCAAATACAATGGCAAGAAACATGTAATACCCTAGATTTTCTTATTAACAACATCTCCAAAACACTAGAATAAACTTGTAAAGCTCAACCAATACCACGAATGACAAATCGAACATCACAACAAGGCGGTTACCTACCCCACAAAACTTTCAAGAACATGGAAACAATACCATGTAATACGAAAAACAATTAGAATCGTAAAAAACAACCCTCAATGGCGTAACCACCCTACATGTAACGAATTACTAACTATACAGCACACCCAAATCCCTACTCCACCTCCCCCGGACCTACCCCATGATATATGGATAAAAGACATTGCACTAATTACAAAAAATGCCAATCTTCAAGCTCAAAAGGTAACTACAAAATATGCCAAGGATAACATCGAAAAAGCCATATCAAAATATAGGCAACTTTACGAACTTAGCCCTAAGAAAAGAAACAAAAAAGTTTTTAAAATCCTAGAATCTCCACCATTAGATTGTATCATAGATCAGTACAACAACATTCTAACTAGCCCCGAAGACATTGCAAATGAAATATTCAACCAACAAACAAAAAACAATAGACCCACAGTACCAACATGTAACTACCAACCTCAACATCCAAATGAATGTATATGTGCAGTATGCCAATACCTATGGCATGGCCTTGATGGATTTACCTTAGAGAAACAAGGCGAACCAGAAAGTCCATTACATACGTACTTCAACAGAGCCACATATGGCACATGTCTTCGAAACCTTGGCAACAACAAAGCCCCAGGGCCACACCGAATGCCAAATTCAATACTAAAAAACATGCCTCCAAGATTTCATAAATTATTATTCCTATTCTTCTCTCATTGCTACAAACAAAAACAAATACCGACCTCATGGAAAACAAGTGCAACAATTCTACTATACAAAAAAGGCAATCCGTCAATGCTACCAAACCATAGACCAATTGCATTAGCCAATACAATATATAAACTCTTCACTAGTACACTCACCTCTATACTATCCTCGTATGGGGAAAAATTCAAAATCCTAGACAATAGTCAAGAAGGATTCAAAGCAGAAAGAAGTACCGCTAGACAAATACAAACTATAATAGCCGCACTAGAAGATGCACGATTCACAAATCAAGATATATATATTCTATACGTCGACTTCAAAAATGCCTTTGGCTCTATTGATCACGCTCGACTATTAGCGATGATGACTGACCTTGGCTATTCAAAAGATGCAACTACACTAGTTGGAAACATATACTCCCAATCATCTACTCATTATATTGGTGAACACTTTGGAAAGACTAAACCTATTTCCATACAATGTGGAACTATACAAGGAGACACCCTTAGTCCATACCTATTTATTATATTTTTAGAACCTCTAACGAGATGGCTAGAGTGAGGCAACAACAGATACACTTTTGGTACATAAAAGTCACCATAAACTCTGCCGCATACGTCAATGACCTTCCTGCCATAACTAATAAAATCAAAGCAATTCAAATTCAACTTAGAAAAGCCGATAGATTTTGCAAATGGACCGGCATGCCAAAAGTAGGAGTCCCAAAATGTGCCGCTATTGGATGCCAAAATAAATCAAAATTGAATCCAACCACTTTCAAAGCCCTAATGCAAGCTTCTAACATCAATTATCGCAATCAACCAATCCATGTATTACACCAAAATGAACCATACGTAAATCTAGGCACAAATCTTGTTCCCTCACTAAAATGGAAAATACAGATTCACACTACAACCACAAAACTCATCAAACAATGCAAAGAGTTAACAGTATGTCCGGCCACTATGAACCAAAAAATAAAAATGGTTGATACAGTCCTATGCCCAGGCGTACCATACAGCTTCTACGTTGTACCATACTCTATGCCAGCTATCAAAAAACTTGATCGAAAAATAATAGCCATACAAAAAACTATATGTGGGATGCCAAAATGTATGACAAATGCAATAACCCAACACCCACACAACCTATTTGGACTTGACGCATTTTCCCTCAAAAATGCATACCTCCGATGTATAGGTGAACAATTACAAAATGCTCTAAATGATAAAGGTAGGCTTGGAAAAATATACAATGGGTTAACCCATTATGTCCTAGCCCAATACGGTGGTGCCAAAAATATACCTAGAATTAAGAAAGCGGATTGTTTAAGATCACCAATAACCCGAACATTCTTCTTATTAAAACACATAGCTAAAATCCACCTTGAAAGCACATTTCCAAACTTCCTCTTTGACTCCACACCACTAGAAGTTTTATGGCGCCAAGAAACACATAACCATAACACACTCAATGACCAACTCTCCCAAAAATTCTTACAAAAACTCCTCTTAAATTTTTTGTTTGAATTTAAACAAATTACTTTACGAAACGGCACACACACCATGAACAATGAAGACTTCAAAACCTACCACTTCACCCCATCCAAACTAATAAAAAGTGCCCTAAATGTTGCCAGACAACTTTTTTGCCGCCCACCATACTCCACCACATGTAATATCCCTTGCAATATACATCCATACTCCTACATACTCCAAGACCCATTCATCACCATCAACAATATGATCACCCCAAGAAATAACCTCCCACCAACCCACCCCATCAACCTTTCATATCCACACCACCCTCGTCCTCCACCATTCATCCCCAAAATCCCCACCACATATCCCATTAATAACATCATACATCATGAACATATACAACACACAAATACGAATAATATACAAAATACCTATACTAAGTATCTATGCCAATGGCAACACAATGGCACTACATTCAATAAATGGCTCCCACAAAGAAACCTTTTCCCACGACATGACAATAATACCTATACATACAACACCGAAAAACTAAAACAATATTATCAAAGAATCCAAAATAAACTCTACTCAGAAGTCATTCAAAACCACCACCTCCAAGAACAACTCCAAGACTCAAGATCCGTAACCCCACCCATTATTATTCCACTCATAAACATCTATACAACAGAATGTAACCCCGAGAATGATATTCTTACACTCTCAAACACAATTAAAATAGATAAAAATCAAGCACATCTTTATGAAGAAAATGGCCGTTTCTTATACTCCATTCCCACTACTCGACTACAATGGTTATGGAATCAATACAATACAAAACTACAAACTCCTACAAACATTGAACCAACAACCCAATCCTTTGAAACGGAATTAATTTGGCTATACCAAAGATTTAAATACCGAATCCCAAAAAATGATTACCTCAAAAGTGCACAATACACAATACCCTAATCCATTTTAGACTCATTAATCTCATCCTTTAACATCAAACATTCATACTTTTCTTCCCCCGTCACATATTCTACCAAACTAAACAAATTCTACTCACCTTTTGAAAGAGACATAATATTTGGCTCCTTGGGAAAGGCCTTTGACTACAAATGGAACGGTAACGGTATAGCTCACCCTGACAATGAGGAGGAAACACAACAAGCAATACATTGGGCTCGCCTTGCCGCCAAACATGACCCTAAATACACAACTACACTTATCGTCACATCGAACAACAAATGGTACCAAAATAGTAGCCAATACTCAAACCCATATCCAGACTCTCATATCATTGCACTATTTGGAGCAAACTTAATACCATACGAAGAGCCTACTATTCCACCGGAGTTAAAAAAGCCTAGGCTTGAACCATCTACATTACAAATAATATGTGTCCACCATCAAAACCAAACCCTTGGCACCCTAGAACAACTTGCCAAACTCACCTCCATAGCAAACACTCTAATCATACACCGACTATACACAAAAATGGCCCCACCGACACCTATACAAACTCCCGTAAACCGAAGTAAAAAATGGTCAAAACAAAATTACATCAACAATACATTAGATTACTTTGTAACACCACCCCTCTTCCAAACTACCATACTCATACCTCTCCAAAATTTGACCTCGCATATAGTTACTATACCAATGGCTCCTTCAAACCACCAGAACAAATTAGTCCGGGGAATTGGCGAAGAGAAAAAGCGGGTTATGGCATATATAATTCTATCAAAGAAATTAAATCAGCCAAAAGACTCCATGGACTACAAAATATCCTTAGAGCAGAACTTATGGCCATCCACAAAACACTACAAATCATCACAACAAAATACAACAATGAACTTGCACACATATTCACCGATTGTATAAATGCACTATATCTACTAAACACCCAAATAACACACCCTACTCTCCACAACAGCCACCTCAACCAAACTATATTAATGTCAATGGTCCAAATGCTACAAAACCAAACACAAATCACAACCCTTCACAAAGTTAGAGCACATGCCAATATTGATGAATACGAACAAGCGGATAAATTAGTAAAAGAGGGCCTAGAAAAAACACATTAAAATGCCAAAGATACATACAAACATGGGCATGCTACCCCATATTACTTTCAAAAAGAAGATTGGCCTTCCAAGGAAGATACCCCGATAAAGGCCTGATTAGATTCTTGGGCAAATATCTCAAAAAACAAGAACTCTACAACAACCTTGACACAATCTCAGAAAATATCCCTAACATAGAAAAATGGACATAGCAACAATAACATAAACAATGAACTCTCTACAAATTTCTGGAAAAATCCCATCATTTCCAACTCACAAATAATATGCCTCATCAAATTCCGTACCCGCCAACAAATGGGAAACGCTCGAAAACAACTCTTCTTTGAAATAGAAAGATTTCCATCCATAACATGTCCCATATGCACTTCCACAGACCCCGACACATGGCTTCATGTTCTACTCAAATGCCAAAACCATCACATACACTCCTTAATTGTTAAAAGACATAACAAAGCGGTATGGAAAATCCGAAAACTAATTATCTCCTAGAACAAATCGCGATGTTTTACCCTTGTAAACGCCAACACCTTCAATAACAACCAACAAGAAAATATTGTCCCCCCTTGACTACTTCCATGTACATGTGAGACCCGACGTTGTCATTGTAATGATAGATTCAAACCGAACATACTTTGTATTAGAGGCCTACCATACAATAACCCACCACCCGATCACATAATCCAAGACTACACCATTCAATTCATTGAATTCACATATTGCAATGATAGATTTTCCCCTGAAACAATTCAAAACAAAATAGATAAATACCAACCCTTTATCGATGACATCATAGCCTTCGGATGGAAAGTGGACCCCGTTATTATAATTACATCCGGCGCTTGTGCCACTACCTTAATCCCATCTATGAAAATCCTTGAAGATACCTTTAATCCCATTGATACAATCAAAAACACTTTTAAAAACATTAACACTATTGCCATTTAACATGCCATGTCCATCTTACTACATAAACGCAAAATTGAAAACAACCAATCCCTCCCCGACATACAAGACGCCCCATAGAACTACTCACACATATCGTTAAATCTCAAAAATCTCCCACACTATGAAAAAAAAAACCTCCCACATTGAGAAACACACCCTCCCTCTCTCCTCCCAATGTTTCCCTCTTCCTCTCCTTGTCTTGTTCCCCTTTGGTTATGGTTGGTTACTTGTGTGTTTTGGCTACTTGTTACATAATGTCTACCCTCGAGAGGGGGAAGTAGTTCCATACTACTGATTCCTTGTCTAATGGGCATGGTCTTAGTGGTGGAATGAACAGACACTTTATTCACGCCGGCTCCCCTTCGGGAACCGGCGCTCTCCTTTTTCTTCTTTATTTTCTTTGGCCTAGCCACTTCTTCATAGTTTTCCTTTTGAGTACAAACATTTCAAAATGGAGCTATGTATATTCCTCAATTACAGATTGGATAAACTTAAAACAGATTCAAAGAGCGGCCAAGGATGCAACAACTTGAAGAGAATAGATAACCACACTTCTACCTATATAAAAGGTGTCACTCTGTCTGTCCGCCACTCCCGGTCACGTGACCTTTGAATTTTCCATTTGAATCAAATGCACCCTTTGAATTGAATGTGAACTTTGAAAAAATCCTCCATTTGTGCCCTTCGGAGGAATCCTTTAGAGTGCCCTTTTATTCAAATTTGGCTTATTGAGTTTTAAAATTGTATTATGTATCAAAAATAGAAAAATAAAACCATAATTTTCAACATATTGAAAGTACACAATATACTACTTGGGGTACATAAAATAAATGATAGTTATCTAAAGACAATAACACGTATATGAAATAAATAATGGGTATTTAAAGTGAATAATAGGTATATATAGTACATAATGCGTATATAATGGGTAAATTTGATTTTTTCATTTACATACGTTAATTTAACTTGGAATTGCCCCGGCCAGTTGATGACAACGGGGGATGTACTAGTGTTGTATTAATGGCTTCCCTACATTGCAAAATACGCCATAATAAAAAATATTCAAATCCTTTACTAACAACTTGAAGTTTGTCAACTACAGTTGCCGTTACAATTGCCATCGTTTAAGACTAGACATCATCGAAGACGTCACCAAATATGTGTATGATAATGTCACTACAAACATGGAGTATCCAGAATGACGTCCCCGATGACATTGGTGTTGACATCCTAAAGCAACTCCATCATCCTCAACAAAACTACTTCATCATTAACAGTACTACGTCATCCTCAACACAACTACGTCATCCTCAACGGAATTGTTGTAGAAGACCGCTTAGAGCAGAAGTATTTAAACAAAAAGATGAATATCATCAAAGGCCGGATCACCTTTTATGCATAGTGGATGAAATTTGTCGCATAGATGGAAGAGCCAATGGGCGACTTCCACAACAACAACCTCCACATCATCCACACTTCATTTTTGGAAGTGTGGGTGAGAGCAAACTGAACTTAGGTGATAGCAATGGCACCTGGGGAGCGGCAAAGCTCACTACAATGTTGAGAAAAGGGAGATTAGGAGAACAACAAGGAGTAGAGAGAGGTGACTTGAAGGTTGGAGCAAAGCAATGGCGGCTATGGCGGCGGCTATGGCTAGAGCCATGGAGCGGTGAGGACAGAACTAGCTAGAAGCAAGGAAGGCGGTTTGCGACAGATCAAGACGACAAGGGGAGAGCTCAAAGAGAAGAACGAGGGCAAGAAGAGGTTTGGTGATAGCCAGCTAACACCAGCCATGCCTAGGAAACCCTAGCCATAGCTAAGTTTAGTGCTCGCCACCATGGAGAGGCTGCAGCTGCAGCAAGGGTGAGCTCAAGTATTTGTAAGTTTACATGTTAGTACCTCCTTCTCTTGTGCTTTTTTATGCTCACAGAAGAATTATTAACGTCCTTCCTTGATGTGAATGTGTGCACTTTGTCCCGTAGACCATGGTGCTAGGGAGGCTACTGTTTAACTCTGAGATAGATGCAGAAGTGGCAAAGGAGTACTAGCGGTAGCAAGTGGACAAGCGCAAGGTCCATCTTGATTACGCAAGAGAGATTGATAAGGTATGTAGTCGTCTGGCCGCGATTGGGTGTATCAAGCTGTGAATACGAGGAATGAAGTGGTGGGTGAAGAGAACATAAAGGAGCAAGAGGCGGTTGAACCCCTTTCTAGCAATCAGGCAGACGTCCAAGTACGCACAAAGTCCATGAACCCCTTCTATGGAAATTCTTGTAACATCCTGGTTGACATCGCAAATAACATAGTGTTATGTCGTTGAAGACGAGGGCAGTTCCTCTTATTTACATGGAGCGTTGTTGTGAAATTATAGAAATTGTCCTTTGCACTTTAATATGTCATCTCTATGAACTCTTGCAGGAAGAGAGTGAAGCACAAGGTGAGCCATCAACCCGCCCATGGCGTGCTACGAAGACAACAAAACAGATAGCTACTGCGGTAGGAAGCAATGGTCTAACACCAAAGCGAACCATGTTTAGTCCACGCTAATGTTGTGCATGTTACTATAAATGTTGAAATAAATAAAGAGAATGTGCAAGTGAACATGGACTTCAACATGGCAAATGTGAATGTAAACACATTGTTGGACGGGTTGTTGACAACATGCAGCAACACTCCATGTTAGCTCTGGTGTTGTAATAAACATGCTGTCAGCTGACAACTCAAAGTGAATGACATCAGCTGACGTGGACTGTACACGTCATGCTAGGAGGATCTACGTCAGCAAAGTACAAAATTTCATGCCACTACCCGGTCAAATTGGTGTTGGATGAAAAAAAAGTCCCACGTGCCAACACCTAACAAAATCATTGCTTATGTGGTCATGTACATCCGTCCACGTGGAGCCTTTCTCAAAGCAATTCAGACCTCGTTCTTTTGGACGTCATGATGTTGACAACCCCAAATCACCCTTGTCACGTAAAATTTGGCATGTTTTTTGTTTGTCTACGTAGACAAATTTTAGGTGACATCAACATTAACGTTAGAGCATGTTTTTACTGACGTTCATACATGTTTCTGGGCGCATTACTTAAAACACGGTTTTCTTACAGTGTCCTCCCCAAAGAGTCTTCCAAATGGTTTAAATAAGTGACTGGAAGGCCACTGATCCTATTTTGTGTAAGTAGCCAAATTCCCCACTGTCTTCTGACTTAAAGTGGCTAGACACCCACTCTACCTAATCTGCTAACCGGTGGACGATTGTTGTTACCGGACTCACACCCTCACAACATCCGGATGGCCATCCGGACGCGGTCATGTACAGGTGAATCCAAACTACAACAACATTCCGGTCCGTACTATAGTGGTTCTACTGAGTGAGCTTTACAGCTTGCAAGTAATTCTCCTTCTAGACATACACATGAGGCTTTTTCCCTATTGTAAGGGGAGATTCTGGCCTCAACCGGAATTAGGGTTCACACGGATGTCTCGTGTCCTAGAGACTACTAGGCACACCTCTACAATACGTCTCTTCCCCTCGTGACTACTTCCGGACCTTGAAGAATGTCAGGGCTCTCTCTAACCTCTTCTCTAGCTCTTTCGAGCGATCTCCCAATGCAAGTCCCAACCGGTTATTCCAAATGCAAATTCTTTAATACTCAACACATGATAACTAAATCACCATACTGCAACCACAATGGATCCGCTTCCTCACAAGAAAACAATCAATCACTACAAGTTTAAGGTAGCAAAATAGTAATAGGTGGAAAACGTTCTCAACGAGAGAAACAAGATGATGAAGTTCCTAAAACTCATCTATTGAGTACTAACTAAATTTCCTAAACTAGAATCTACCTTATCCATGAGAAATCCAAAAAATCCTATCATAATAACAATAAGGTTTTATCCCTGAAAATCTGGATTTAGATCTCAGATCCAAAAATTATGGATCTCAGATCCGGATTTTCCATTGGTAAGGAAATTTATGGAATTGTTTAAGCTAAAGTTTGACAGCCGGGTGCAATCATGAGTCCCATCCTTTATCGCTACAAAACCTAACTAACAATTTCTAACTTCAACTCTAAGTTTAGGCTACAGAGTCTTCTAATTTCGGCTGCTCCTACGCCTAGAGGATGCTTCCACCGCATCCGTCGCCTTGTTGGTCTTCCGCGGAGTTGGTTCCGGTACCTGGCTCTTGCTTCCGGAAGTTGGGGTCATCGGTTTCCGGTCGTTAGAGGAGGGCACCACATGCGTTGCCTTCTCTACTATGCCGGCCATGGTTCCCATCACATCCTTGACACTGGAAGTCTCCTCGGAAAGACCCCTGGATAATGGAGAAGTTGTCATCCGGATGGTGGAGGAGGGGGAGAAAGAAGGATGCCAGAAAACTGGGGGAGTCCCTTGGAAAAGCACTGCCGGAAGCGTGTTCTTCCATGACTTGATATCTCCGGGTTGGACAGAGGGACCTTGTTCCAGCGCATGAGTGAAGCCGCACCGGGCGTACCAAGGATCTCCTCCTCCTGCCGCTTACTCTTGTCCTTTCCAAAAGCCTCCGACGCTCTACTTGAAGGTCCAGCGACATCTGGTGATGAGTCAAGGTTGATGAGTGAATTTGGCGCCACAGATTCCTCCCAGACCACGATGTTGGCCGCATTGCTGGCCAAAAAATGCATTTGTCCCTATGTCTTCCCCATCTTCCATCCGTGATCCATGAGGAACTGGATGATCTGCTCGTGGTTCACCTTCCCTTCCTTCTCCAAGCGTCCGTTGAAGAGGAGGCTACGGTTGACCGTGTCAAGCAGAAAGCTCAGCGCCTCCTGGACCTACACAAGCACTTGAGCCGATGCGATAGCCCTATCCTCCGTCTCCTTCCGGGCTACTTGTGCCTCCGCCACTGCTGCTTCTTCCATCGCCACCTCTTACTGTAGCTTTGTCCGGGATTGAACCAAAGGTGCCTATTGCTCCTCCACTACGGTCAAGCGGGCCTTGACGTAACATAGGCCTTTCAATCGGGCCATAACCTCCGATACGTGATCCACCTTGAGCTCGTTTATGATCTCGAACATCATCTCTGAGCTGTCTACGACGAACTAGTTGAGCATCGAGGTCCTCCTGGCTATGTGCTAAAGCAGCTTCATAATGTACTATTAGTTCCTAACCGCACGATGTGTTATGCACACGATACAGTAGTGCACGACACGTACATTAGACAATATTGTTCATTATTGCAAGTATTTCATCTTCGTTTTGTGGGTTTTTGTATTAACCCCTACGACAACAAGGCATGTCTATGCCAATAACACTTTAGAACAGCAGGTTGTAGTGCAATGAGTAAGAAGGGTAACAAAAGCTTTTACTTGCAAGTAATATAGTTTCCCTTAGTATTGTAAAAAAAATTATTGTCTTTAATGAAAAATATCACACCAACCCAAGCCAAACATTTTCACACATTGTCACTCATTGTCAGGCAAGGTACCAAAAACACTTATTCCTTTCCACATAAAACCTAGATATCTTTATATATTTCTCTTTTTGGTTTCTCCCAACAACATGTGGTGTAAACTTTCTTATTGACCATATGGATTATCAGTCAAAAACTTATTAAGGTAACAAAAACAAAAGTGAGAATTGGCAAATTGACGATTGATTATGGTCTAAGTAGTACAATAGGGCCGGTTAACATTAGGTTTGGGGTCGGATGAAAGGTCGGCCGGATTTGCCTTCAATCCGGCCTTTTAATATTTGGATATTAGATTATATGTGGTTATTTATTTAGGTTGTACACATCGAATCACAATCTCTATCCTCTTGATATTGAAACGTACGGACTTTTTACCCTTAAGGACGGAGCTATGACTGAGGACAAAATCCTAATTTTTTTTCTAGTATGAGCTCTAATTCTTCACCAAATACAAGCAGAAATATTTTTATTCCATTTTTCAGAGATGACACTACATATTTTGCTCATGTCTTAGAAAACTCAATATTTTTTCATAAGAATTCAAATTATTGTGATTTTTTGAAGAAAAATTGAAGAATATTCATATCATATACAAATTTTGCGTAAAAAATATGATGATTTCATTGAAGGTGTACATAGTTGTGTTGCAATTTTTGGTGTATATGAAACTTCCATGTCGAGCTTAAATTAGAAAATTGGTCATCTAGGGTAATATGCCCAAAGTTCAAATTGCAATAACTTACTTAATTGTATGTATTTTCCAAATTTACAAATTGGATTGGAAACTATATTAGATAAACTTTATTTTGTTAATGGGACTCAGTTTCAAAAAAAATCATTTTAATGACCAAAATTTAGATTTGGAGCTTAAGCTAGAAGTTTCTAAAACACACTTCATTGAGTTCCAAGTCACAAATACTTTCTTGTTTAGAGAAAAAGTTACATGCTTTGTGAAGGGTCTATGAGTGCATGTGGTACATGCACTCATTGACAACACCTTCATAAAAACTTCGATGAAAGTAATGTTTTATCATTACGTGGGAGCATTTTACATTCTTCCATCAATCCGATTCTGGTCGCCCCGACGTTTAACGATTAAGGTAGAGGCACCCAATTCCAATCACTTAAGCCAGTTGAGGACTCAAATGACAGTGTATGTCAAAAACATTTATGTTGAAACATACGAAATTAGGAATGACTCCCAATAAATATTTTTTCAATTATAATCACATTGATATAGAATTTAAAAGCTCATTTAAAAACCATGCCAACTATGGCAACACGTAGGATGAAATGTAGTTCCGGCCGGCTCGAAGTATAAAGCCTGGGGTTGGATTTTGAGCAATTGAGACTCCATTGGTTGAACCTTTGAGAGTTTCGGCCGGCCCTCAATCCGGCTCCAAGTATAAACCGGCCCTTAGATTTTCATAAGGCTCAAATAAAAATTATAGAAGCACATATGTCAAGCCTTTGTCTTTGTTTCTTTCCAAGTTTAAAGAAAAATAGGTGTCACATATTAACTATATATGTTTTCTTTCTTCACTGTATTTAAAACTACAAAATAAATAAGAGTAATTTTTCTATTTTCATAGTGTTTTCCTTTTTCTTTTAATTTAGATAGGTCTAAAATAAAAGAGAGTTTTTTTTCATGTATATGCAACTTTAAATTCCTCTTCGTATTTTGACTATTGGAAAAAGAGTTTTTTGAATATATTTTACCAAATCCCTTTTATTGGGTGCATATCCAAATCTTAAAAGTATTTTTATTTTTTCAAAAATAAAATTTTAAAAAATAAAAAAAATAAAAAAATAAAAATGAATAAGCGGACAGTCGGGCCGTCCGCCCGAGGCAGCTTGATCGACCATCATTGGCCGATTGCCACATCGGACGGCCGCGTCTCTAGGTCTAGCCGTCCTCCTCTTATAGAAGCCGACCGCCACCCTCTCTTCCTTCACTTTCACACTTTGCTATCTAGGTCAGATGTGCTGCAATTGCGTTCGTACTTGCTGCTCCTACTTGGTAAAGTGGTGGGGATCAGCTTATGCTACACGAATGTCAGAACACGGTTGTTGCAAGTGCATCCCCTTGAGTGTTTTTAGTGACCAAAACACCCCAAGTGGTGACTCGTGTATCGTTCCAGGAATTCAGGTGAAGCTAGCTAGGACAATCCGATTATGACTCCTTCCTAAACTTCCTCTTATTCTTATTCAATGAGGCCCAATCCGGTTACCTCACCTTTCCGGTTATGTAGATTGCCTCTTCTTCCTGTTTTTGGTTTTGCATCCGGATCCGGGAATATCAAACCACACACATAGCAATCAGCTCTAGTTTTTCCTCATGATGTTAGCTATCGGAGGACGCGTCTTGTTTGGATAGGGACGGTGTACAAAACTCTCCTCTTGTAGATTAGAGTGGCAAAAGAGTCCACTATCAATTCTAACATCCTCTACACATAACAATCACACGCACCAGGGTGGTGTCTACCTCCTCACAATAGTAGGGATCTTACCGGACATCTGATCACGCAAGAAGGATTCCAACCCTTTGCTTACTACAACAATGGATGCATCCTTGAGAATCCAGATCCGGTTGTGACCAGTTACAATTTCTAACCTTCTCGCGGAATCCTAGAGAAATGCGGATCCTTCACCTCTTCCTTTTCACCACAATCTAGGCTTGACGAAGGTTACACAACCATTCGGAATGGGGAACGTCCGTGACAAGGACCACTTCGGAGCTCACACGAAAAGAGATAGAAAGGTACAGTCAAGATTAAAGACACAAACTTCAACATTAAAAAGTGGGCAGCGCATCTCATGCAACCTTAGGGAACGATGTCCCGTAGTTGGGTGCTTGCAAATCCTCTTCCTAACACTAAGATAACGGGAACTGGATTCCAGCTAAAGCAGCGGCCATGCAAGGCGTCCGACCTACACACCAAAACCCAAGTATCCCGCGTCTAAAACCATTGGAAGACTAAAGACGTGAATGGCTTTCCAACCACCCACTAAATACCAACACACAACAAGATTCTAAAAACCGAGGTGGCCCACGAAGTCAATTGTGCCCCTTGAAACCTCAAACGGCCACCTAAACGCCAAAACAAGCCTTGACATCCTGCCAGCCAACCTCCTAACGGCTACCCCACCATCTCCAAAAATCACGGATCAAATCCACAAATCACGGAGCCGGTTCTGACTTCCTATTTTTGGTTTCGCATCGGCACCCAAATCCGCATCCACATCCACATTCGCATCCGAATCCGCATCCATATCCGAATCCGCATCCGCATCGAATTGGCATCAAATCCGTATTTGCATCCACATCCGCACTATCCTCCTGGTCCAGTTCTTGCAAATGAACACCTTTTGTGGCCGGATCCTCTTCCTACTTGAAATCCTAACCCTAATGTGCACACGGTTGCAACCCTTCTTGCAAATTCTAACCACTCACACCTTTCGCTACTAACCCTTACTTTCCAAAATTGCCAAACGACACAAGCGCAAGCTAGAAAGAGGTCTGGAGCATACTTCCCTGGCTCACTATTCATCATTACCGATGATCATTACCCTCTTCCGGTTCAGGATATACCCTTCAAATCTGGTTTCGGTGCCTCATATCTAGATTCCCTCCTTAACACTTTTATCGTTTAAGATTTTGGTTGTCTAGGTAGTACGATACCTTTAATACAAACTAAATATATGCAAAGACTAACTACTCAAAATACCAAAACTACATCTTTCTATCAGTCACACTAATTTAAATAGCTACCAAGGTGAAAAGTAGGTTCGGACAACGATAGACTCTATTTACATTAGATTGCGGTGTTCATACAAAAACACGGCAAACCTTGTGGCGGTATTTTTGAATACAATAGCTACCATGTCGGCGGAAGAGGTGACGACGCAAAGAGATCTAGGCTCAGGTGGAAACGTGGCCTCAAAGAAGTGGATTAAATAGGAAGGAGCTACTCACGCTTTAGAGTGGGAGATTTTGGATAATGAAGACATCAAGGCAGAGGACAATTGGGAAGCGGAAATGGAGGATATCTGGACATTCAAAACGTGTAAGAAATACATAAAGATGTATCACATTGATAAACAATGGCCTTGAGATTGCCACCAAAGTCATACCAAGGATTTTGTATGCAGGCCCTAGATGTGCAAGAATGATCAATTTCATTGATTGAGCTGAGGAGGTATGCCGTGTTTTATTTGGAGATCGTCCAAGAGGTAAGGGGTTGTTTAATTATAGCTTGGTATTAATTGTATATACCGAGTTCATATTAAAAAAGAAGATGGATTCAACCATGTTCCCAACTACTACAAAGTTTCCACTTAGGATCGCAAAGACATAGAAGCATATTATTCTTGATTTATATAATGATGAATCAGTTGCCACTAGAACATTTTGGAACAACTGAAGAAGAAGAAAACTCATGGGGGTAGTCTATCGCATCTAAAGCCTAAGATTCAAGACGTACCTCCAACAACACAAACAGAGCACCTTGGCATTCAATGTTCAAAAGAGCACCCGGATGGGATTGAATGTTCAAAAGAGCGTCCGGTTGATGTGACGGTTGAACTGATGTCCCAGGAGAAATTAGAGAACTTGAGGGCCAACATATTGTTTACAATTTCTCCAATTCATACGATAGAGTGTGCAAAACCTACAATTGCAAAGGTTCAAACCCTAGAGAGTATCTGTGGAAGTCATTTTCCACAAGTTCCGGAGTTAACCTTAAAAATCCGTAATAAAAATATAAATTAGTTAAGTAAGTACTATAGTCTAGACTAGAATAAAACCTATAGTCAGGATGTAGGAATAAAGATGTGTGAACCCGGCCGGAATCCTTAATCGGTCCTAAAGCTGCTAAACAAATGGCTAGAGTAGTTGTTGAAACTCCAAGAAAATCTATCATCTGGTGCTGTCACCATCAACTGTACTGCTTTTGGAAGGCCAGTTTAACGACCATCAACAAAAGGCCGCGATGCGAGAAGAACCACTTTCTTTCTCTGACGCCTCCTTTCGCGTGCTTTGCTCTCTCTCTCTTTCTCTCTCTCTTCTCTCCCCAACTCCTGGTTGTTAGGGTTTGTTAACGTAAATAGTTAGAAGGGACGTCCATTAGGGAGAGCTTTTGTGAGGACGGTGCGTGCAGGGGTTATATTGAGTGGAAGTGAGGAGATCGCCCTTGACGAGAGATATGCCAGAGATTCCTGAAGACCCAGACGAAGTCAACCTATTGAGGGGCTGCTTGTAGGAAATGGGCTGCGCCGGATTCCTAGACGTTGCATGGGGCATCCAAAATGAGGTGTTTGTCCACGAGTTGATAGGAACGCCGTACTCCAAATACGATGGGATGCTGTAGGGACACCCGGAGCTGTCGGGAGTTCCAAAATGGTCGCAAACCTACGACTTCCCAGTAGGGCGTACCAAGGTGGTGGAACGAAATGACGAGTTCCAGGCGGAGGAGTTTGAAGCGAAGGCCGACCCAAAGAAAGGATTCAGTATTCAAGACCTCAAGCACATGAACGCTAAGCTTGTGCTAGGGTCTCTCAACCCTATTTTCCATCCAGAAAAGCCAAAGCGGCTAATGTCCAAGTGGACTTGCACATTCCTTATGGCGCTACAGGGAAAGATAACGATTGACTGGGGGTACTCTCATGAGCAAAATGATCAACCAGTTGGTGGCAAACATCCAGAAGGTGAAAAAATCCGGAACACCTCTAGCCTCCTACGTGGCGCAGATCTATTGTCACCATCAGCAACTCACCCAGGCGGAACAGAGGATGTACAACGAGGTTCTAAGCTTCCAGAAGTATAGAAGTGAAGAAATGGAGCAAGAATCCGGAGGGGACGTGTGGGAAGGCGTTCTCACTTATTTCCGGAACTTTATACCGAATCCGGAAGAAAATATAGAAAAATTAAAAAAATTAAGTAGTTAGTTAGTCATAATAGTATAAGTAGTACATAAGAACGAAATAAGATTCTAATACCAGGCCGGAATCCTTAAAGGAGGTAGTTACAGCACCCTTCCCCGAAGTTGCGAAACCGGAGTACGGTGACAGCCGGATCCAGAAATGCCATTATGACGCGTAACGGTTTCCCGTACAAGGGCGTCAGATATAAAACAAGACTGGCAACCCTCCGCGCCAATCTTTTAGGGTTTCCAGCAGTCTCATTCTCCTTCCGCTCAGCGCATTTTCTTAGGGTTTCGCCTCCGGCCTTTGTGTAGGACGGTAGCGCAGAGTTAGCGGAGCACGAGGGACTTGGTGAGGTCAGTGCGTGCAGGATTCCTGGACACCATTGCAAGACACAAGTTCACGGAGAGGTGGGCACGGATGGCGGGCAAGAAGGGCAAGGCTCCGACAGCCGAAGCTCTGCTGCTACAGAAGGTGACTCCGGAGATTCCGAAGCCGGTCAAGACCTGCCGAGTTTTAGAGAGCTTTCTCGAGATCATGGGTTGTGTAGGTCTTTTAGGGACACCACGGGCCTTCCAAAGCAAAATGATGATGGCGGAGCTCCTGGGAGAGCCACCAAGCCAGTACGCGCAGAAGGTCAGGGCGCATCCGGAGGTCTGGACGACGACACTCTGGAGAGACACTTACGAGTTCCAGGCAGGGACGATCAAGGTGGCGGAGCGCGACGACGCCATCTTGAAGGGCGAGTTCCGCGCGAAGGCAAACCCTAAAGATGGTTATGTCCTCAGCAACCTCAACGATCCGAATGCCAGGTTAGTTATGGCATTCTTCAACCCCATTTTCCACCCCGAGAAGCCTAAACAGATAGTGGCCAAGTTAGCTACACTGATCTTAGAGTCGATGAGAGGAAAGCTGTCCGTCGATTGGGCAGCCATCATGGACGAGCAGATCGACAGGATGGTGCAGAACCTGCCAAAAGCCCGAAAAACCCCATCTCCCCTTTCCACCTACCTGGCCCATATGTACGCAAAGCAGAAGATGTTGAGTCCGGATGAGCAGGCCGAGTACGATAGCCTGCTCACCATCCAGTCATACGGAGGAATGGAGACAGATGAGGAGCCGGAAGAATCGACGGACGCTGAGACGGAGAAGTCGTCATCCCCCCTCATACTCCGAAGACCGAACCGGAAGCGGAGTCGTTCAGTGCAGAGGACTCCGGAAGCCTCCGGAGCATGCCGGGCTATGCCAACAATTCCGGCTCAGAGCCCACCCGCAGCACCACCAACCGCACCCGAATCCGCCACAGAAAACGAACGATTCACGACCGGATCAAAGCCAGGACCTACATTTGTCCCAAGCATCAGTGGCGACATACCGGTGGACGTTCATGAGCTCTGTAGACACATTGTCTGGCGGACGAGGATCCAGGAAGGAGAAATCCAGGAGAGGCACGCCATGATCATGGCTGTCCTAGAGGCAGTAGGACTGGAGGACACCACCAACCTCATCGTAGAGCTCAGAGAGATGAAGGAGAAGCACAGTTCCGTGACAAGACTGGAGCAGGAGAACGCCACTATAACCAAGATCAACATCCAGCTCTCGAGTCAGGTCCGACAGGCGGAAGCTGCACGAGATGCAGCACAACATGCATGAGTGGTGGCAGAAACAAAGGTCCGGACAACCTCTCAGACTTTGACAGATATCCGCACAGCGTTGGACATCCCGGTAGATACGGTCAATCGGGCGCTGCTCTACACGGAGAGCTTGGAGAAGAACGAAAAGCTCAACAGGGGGCAGATCATCCGGTTCCTAGTGGATCACAACCGGAAAATGGAGAGCACCTGGATCAAGATGCAGGAGCTAGCGAGGGATCTCGTGGCGGCAGCCTCAACAGTACGAGAACCTCCACCTCCGTTCCGGGCACCTCCTGCTCCAGACGCAGCTGGTCCATCCGGAACCACTGCCGAACCGTCCGGAACCGCAGCAGGTCCGTCCGGATCCTCATCCAGACCGGCAGCTACTTCCCTGCCCCAACCTCCGGCCAACTCTTCACCCAGACCTGCAGCCGGAACGCCGAAGTCCCTCACCGGAGAGTTCAATGATCTTGTGGGAACGCCGGATTTCAGCTCTCCTAAGAGTTGGAATGGGGTGGCCTTTCCAAGCACGG
The DNA here is from genome assembly GCA_963971425.1 of Bryoerythrophyllum caledonicum. Classification (NCBI taxonomy): domain Eukaryota; kingdom Viridiplantae; phylum Streptophyta; class Bryopsida; order Pottiales; family Pottiaceae; genus Bryoerythrophyllum; species Bryoerythrophyllum caledonicum. Next base: position 28,235,783 of record OZ020514.1, read on the forward strand.
AGAGTATGCAGAAGTGGGAAGAGGTGCCAGGGAATCATGTAGTACCCCCGTTGCCCTTCCGAATTCCCTCAGAGTCTCCATCTCCGGGGCCACCAGTGACGTACCCTTTACCCGGAAGCTCAGCAGCGACACCCATGGTGGTCAGCCCTAGTGGTAGCTTCTGGGACCTTCCGGACATCGAAGACCGAATAGACGCACCATCAGCCCGGACTACAACAACAGAGGATCCGGATGCACCATCCGGACTAGGGATGCAAGTACCGACCTCCGTACCGGAGCCACCAGCATCCATTCCGGAGCAAACCGAGGCCGGCGCCGTACGAGCAGAGGTTACTCCTTCGCGCCGTAGCAGTAGGAGGCGGAACCAAGTTACTCCGTAGATTAAAACCTTTAGAGCTAAAGTATGATAGCGATTAATGATGGGGCTCAAGCTTGCACTCGGCTATCACACGGTAGACTAAAGAAAACCCTACTTTAAGTTTTGAGTTAGATCCGTGAAAACCGGATCTCAGATCCGAAATTTCCGGATCTGGGTTTGAATTCCGGGTTTCAAGGGATAAGATCCCTTTCACTTTTAGGATAGGATTTTACAAATTTTTAGCTTCTTAGATCAAATTTTCAGATCAGTTGTAGTAGTTACTTAATACCTGAGTCTTAGCCGGCTCAGGGTCTTATTCTTTCTCTTTTCACGAAGGATATTTTCTAATAGTATATTTTCGCTTCTTGAAGTTATGTTGATGGTGTATTGTTTCGTGAATGAAGGATAAGGCCCATTGTGGTTGATGATTTGTGAAGTAGTTCTTGAATCTGAAGTGGTTCAGGGATAAGCATCAAGTATAACCGGTTGGGACTTGCTGTGGGAGAACGCCCGGAACAGCTGAAGGAGAGGTTAGATAGAGTCTGACGATCCGCGGTGACCGGAAGGAGCCTAGAGGGGGAGGGAGGGTACTTTAGGTGGTGGGCCTGGTAGCTCCTAGGGCACGGAGAATCCATGTGAACCCGGATTCTGGTTTCGACCGGAATTTCCCCTTATGATAGATGGAAAAGCCTGTGGTGTATGTCTAGAAGGAAGTCCAAATGCAGATCTACCCTTCATACCTCACCGAACCACTGATCATCAACCGGAATGTCGTTGTAGTCCGGGTGAGCCTTTGAGTGACCGTATCCGGAAGGCCTTCCGGGTAATGTGAGAGAGTGAATCAGGAAACAACAAATCAACGACCATTTAGCAATATAGGGAGAGTGGGTGTCCAGCCACTATAAGTTCAAGGAAGTGGGTGTCTAGCCACTTATAATTACGAGGCAGTGGAGAATCCGGCCACTTACACAAAATAGGATCAGTGGTACACGGCCACTCGCTTAAAAACCCTGGAAGAAAAACTCCATCTGATCTTTCGGAAACCGGAAGGATCCAGAGGTTAGTAGGAAGCAACATCCGCCCTCCGGAAGAATCCGGATGAATAGATAGGGCGTAGAATAGGAATGCTAACTAGTACGTGATAGGAAGATAGCTGTCAGTTTACTTATCATTTAAGAAAGAAACCATAGATCTCTGTGGGAACGAATTTAGAGCGGTTATTCCGGACACATTTAGCTCCAATTAAGTGCTATCCGGAGGAATACTTACTTTACAAACTGCTACAGGACGCTAGGCCGGCAGCGGACGCACCAATAGCAGACACTCCGGATGATCACCGGCGAACCGAGAAGAGAGCACGGGACAAGGACGTGGAGCTGGTGAGTCCGGCTACCAGTTTGCCAATTAGATTGTCCAGCTCAGACGAGGCAGGGCCATCAACAACAGCCAGTCAGAAGAAGCGGAAGCTGGACTCAGAGGACTCTAGAACCCTGATGGTGGAGATTGATGAGATTCTAGACGGATTACAGTGGAGAGTGAAAGCCCTCTGGGAACTCAAAGGCGCAATGAAGAAGAGAGTGGAGCAGATTTTCCGAAACCTGGGCATCAACCTAGTTGAAGAGGTTATTGTCCGAGTAGAGGATCTTCAGAGCAAGGAAATTTCGTTGAAGGCGCTGCACCTACAGACCTCCAACCTGTATCAAGCTAACAATGCGTTAGAGAAACAAGTGGCAAATTTACGACGAGAGGCATCACTTGCGGTGGCGGCTCGGCATAAGGCTAAGGCAAGGGGCCGTGCATGTGCAGCCGCCTTGTCAGATGACCGGGCAACTTTGGACTTTGCGGAGGATACCGAGAACCGGAAACAACTCTTCACCGAGCTGGTGGAGAAGAAGAAGAAAGTGATCCAAACCAACATTTTCCGGTTGCTCTTCGACCAAGCAGAGAAGATGGGCCACACCTGGAGTTAGATGAAATTGTTGGTGAAAACATACCCCTGGTGAGTCCGGATGACAAGGAAACCCAAGTACCAGACGACTTCAAGACTCCCGACCGGACTACGGCACCTTCAAAACCGCCACAATCCGAGCCGGCTCCAGCAACTAGGACCTCATTGAATCCAGAGGATCTCGATACGCCATCACCACGTGCACCGGCCGAGGATATGGTGTCTCCTAACCTCAACACGGGTGAGTTATTTCAGCGTCTTCCGGATCTACTGACACCTCCGACAATGCGACTACCTGATTTTTCGGAGGAGACCGATCTTTGGGCACCACCCAAGTTCGTATCCCGACAAATGGCACACGGACCAGGGAGTCCTTCCGGCAGCTATAGGGACTTGGTCAAAGAGGTCAAACCGATTGCCGAGGCGGAGCTTCCGTCCCCACCGATCCCGGAAACTGCGTCCGAACGGCAACCTCTGCCTCCGGATTCTAAAACTCCGGCGGCAAGAACTTCTCTAGCTTCCGAATAGTCAACTCGGAAGGTCTACTCTTCTCCGTCAACGTTGAAGAGAAGTAAGGCTAAGCAGCGGGTACCAGGGGAGATATCTCCTACGCGTAAAAGCGGGAGAAATAGGGCATCGAGTACCCCACCTTAGGATAGTGTTTAGATTTAGGATTTTTTGCAGTAATTCTAATTTGACAGCAATAAACGATGGGGCTCACCGTTGCACCCGACTGCGGACGGAATGAACCGCCGGTTTTTGTAGCTTAAAGTAGGAAATCTGGAATCTGGAACCTTTTCCGTGATTTTAGGATCTGAGGATCAGATCTGTAACTTTTCCGATTTCACGGACCTTTAGAATAAGATTTTCTAGAAGACTCCGCCTTAGAAGGGAATCTTTTTTGCTTTAGTTAGAGTTTAGAATTAGAAGCTTCCAAGTTCTAAACTTGGAAGTTAACTTGTACTTAACGGATTCGTCTAAGTAACGACGAGCCTTTATCTTTATTGTTTTTGCCTTGAATTCGTTGCACTTGTGTTTTCAGCTTTGAGTGAATGGTCTCCTAATTGAACCATTTCCTATTGGTATCCCATGAGACGTGGGGGCCTTTTACTCTAACCACAATTCTATCGTTATCCATAACTATCGCCAAAACCTATCCTCTAATCTCTAGCTCTAGTTACTCTACCATAAACCCTAAATATCAGTACGGGTACTCTGAATTTCTAAATCCTAAATCGTATCCTAAACCTCAACTACAACCTCCTTGTCCTCCACTCTCCAACTTGTTTCTGTTGTCTATCTGCTTCTCCATCTCTTAGACTATCTCTAGTTGCAACGTACTCCTCAGCCCTTGCACGAGGACCCTTCCTTTTTGATCCCGCACGTTTATCTACAACACAATTATTTCCCATTGCCCTTAACGTTGACAACCATATACTCTAAAAAGCAATGAAATACTAGTCTACCGCTGTCAACACTTCACCTCAAACCGCCATCAATCTCATCTACATTGCCATCATTTCTGTAAAATTCATCCCCTAAATCCACTTACAATCAGTAACATGTCAAGCACAGTGCCCTAAACGTCGAGCACATTGCCTTCATCTCTAAACAAGTCGACGTCTCCACAACCCTAGACCCAAAATCAAGGTGGCTGAAGCACTAAATCTACGAAGAGCATACATTCTGTATCGACATTGATCAATTGTTCAAAGAATGTACAAACAGTAAGAAGAGAGTACATTTTTGGCAATAATCATGTGAACAAAAAAGAGTTGTCAGCTGTCAGAAGATACGACAAACACACCATGTGCACGATGTGCATGCTTTTCCAAATATACACAGATTCGCCGGCATATTTGGAATCCAAAATTTCATACTAGTTGTACTGGAGTACTGTTTGTACTAGAGAACCAAAAACGGCCAGGGGGTCGACCGTAGTGTGCGTTCACCCCTCAATGAGTAATTTGATATAGTCCTCCCGTTCTTCTGGAGTCAGCTGCTTCCCTAAGAAGAAGGTCTTGGTCTCTGACACCATGATGGCCTCGTGATCCTCTGGAGATACGACTGTCTTGATTGGGTCCGCATCCCCAGCTTCTGGTGCACTCCGGAATTCTGCCCATGCTTTAGGATTAGTACAACTTCCGGAAGGTACTGTAGGAAGTGATCCCTCCGAGATCTTCCTTTGAATCCACTCGGCTGAAAACTGCACACTGGATTCTCCCAGGGATCGGTCCTCCTTCTTAATTCAGGGGAATCCGGATCTTCTTCCATAGTCTGAAATGCACTTTGTTCTGGAATGGGCTATGGAAATCTGAGATCTTCTTCAGTTACCTCCCGGAACACCTGAACTTGATATGATTGAACGGAGTCGGATGATTCCGAATCTTTCCAGTCGGTTGTATATCCGTCTGAGCCACTGGTCGCGCCTTGATGCTGTTCCGATGGCCATGACAGAACTACTGCCGGATCTCCAAAGCAAAAGGCCTTCTATACCCTGTTTACCTTTACTCCAGTTAAGTACAGCCATGGCCTTCCCAAGAGCATCGGAAAGGGCCGTCCCTCCTCCACTCTAATGACCAGATAGTTTAGACGATAGGTTATGCCGGAGATTTGGGTTGGAATATCGGATAGTTTCCCAACCGGAACTACTCGGGACTGGTCTGCCATCCGTAAGGTCTGATTGGTGGACTCGAAGACGGTGTACCCAAGGTCAGCCGCCGTGTTTTTCAGAAGAAGGTTGACTCCAGATCCTCCATCTACGGGGACATTCCGGATCGTACATCCATCGATCTCGACGGAAATTTCTAGGGCCTCGAAGTCTTCCATTTCTGCAAAGTTAACCGCCACTGATGGTAGACGAACATTTCGTTTCTGGGGTTTGACCAAGGCAGCCTTCAACTGCTTCTGATAGTTTGTATTATCATGCAATAGTTGGCCAATCGTAACATTGGCCTTCTCATCCTTGATATCTTGCAAGATATTGTACTCATCTACCCTGACTGCCGGATGAACAAGGGTAAGAGGCTCCCGGAATCTTACCCTTCGTTCCATCCCATCTCCCGTCCGGTCGAGTTCCTCTTGTACTTCCTTAGTAATATCCGGATTCAGAGTTGGAACCTCGACCCCTTTTTCCAATTCTGCTACTTCCGGAAGGTTTTCAGACTCCAAGCTCCCGGACTCCAAGGAGAGATCCGGTGTCCGGACACTTCTTTCCGCTGATTTTGGTCTGTGAACCCAAGGAGTTTTCTTCCTTCTACCTATCCGGCCTCGGGTGGAGCCACGCGTACTGACCTGATGGATTTCGCTCTCGGGTCGGTCCGGTTGCTCCACTGGACACCGTCAGGTACTAGGATTCTCCACGCCTTCCTTGTGTTCGTAATTTTGAGCAGTCTGCTCCCGGTGTGGCACCTCGACTTGTTTGTAAATCGACCTTGGTCGTGCTGGCTGTTGACAATCCGGAGCAATGTGTCCGTAATGACCGCAGTTCTGGCATGGCAATTCAAGAGGAGCACCTTGCCCTCCTGGTCTTGGACACTCCCATGAGTAATGTCCGGTTTCTCCACATCCGTAGCAGACTACATTAGGGCGAGCCGGATAGTTGGGCGCTCCTTGCTGATCACCAAGTGCATAGACGGCGGGTGCTGGTCGGCCCGGTGGATACCTGGCCTTCATCGTGGTGGGCTGGCCTCTTCCTCTTCCGTACGCCTGTGCGACTTGATATACCGGAACCATGTCCGGTTCGCCTTGCTCGTATTCCGGAGTAGCATAGAATACCGTTCCTTTGTCATCTACGAATTGCACTTGTGCTGGCGGAACGAGTGGGCACTCGTTCGGGTAATGTCCGAGTTGACCGCACCGGGTGCACCAAACATTGTCCCGGACTGTTGGAACTGCCCGTCTCGGTTTGTTGCTTTCTGCCAAGTGAATCTTGATTGCTGCTAAACTAGACTGGATATCCTTGATGACTCGTTTGTCGTTCGGCAGTTCCTCCTTGACCTTGACAATGACTCGGTCCCGATCCTTCCGGTATCCCCTCGAACTGGAGGGTCTACAGGGAGGACTTTGGTTATCAGAATCCTCACCGTCGCTAGAGGAACTCTCCGTACTACTCCTGTCGCTAGAGTCACTGGAACCGGAACTGGAGTCCCTTCGGTTCTTCCGGAGCTGCTTGCCGCGCTTGGAGCTCTCCTGCTTGGATCTTCTCCGGCTTTGTCGTAGAGACTGCTTTGAGTTTTTGTAATTTTGTGCAGCTTCCATTGCCTCTTGCAGTGACTGAGGTCAAGCTTACCGGACGTTAAAACCCATCTCATCCGGAAAGCCAGCAACGTACCATTCGATCTGAACACTATCAGCCGTACCCGGAGTCAGCTTGTAAATGAGTCTTTTTACTCTTTGCCCGTACCTCCGGATGGATTCGTTCGTCTTCATCTTCATTCTGCTAAGCCTTCCCAACGTCCGAGCTTCTCCACTGAATTCTCGGAAGGTCCGGAGAAAGGTTGCTGCAAGCAGGTCCCAATCGTTCCGGGTGGCTTCCGGAACGTCTTGATACCACTCCAGGGTAGAAGTCAGCTAGGGTAACTCACTTTTGGGCAAAAAAAATATACCCAAAAGTATATTTTTTTGGCCAAAAAAACTTAATTTTGCCCAATTTATTGGAAAAAAAGGTTTTTCTTCAAAAAAATTATGTTTCAAGATGAATCTATGTGTGAGAGCAAAATATTGCTCTCTTGTTTTGTTATTGTTCATTTGTTACTTTTATGAATGTAATGTTAACAAGCAATGTCATCTTGAGGGAATTTGACGAAATTTAAGTTAATTAAGTCGTGAATGCAATATGCATGTTAGAGGATAGTTGTTGCAAGGCCTTGGGTAGGATGTTTGGCACTAATTTAAGCTTTAGGTTTGATTTAGTGGAGAAGGACTAGAGGAGGGAAGATCCCCCCTGGTGAATCCTAAAATTAGGAATAGGGTTAGTTGCTTAATTTAGAGTTGAGTGTTTTACCGTGGGCCTTGCGCAATTAGCTTGTAATGTTCATGGTTGTGTTTATGGCTTGATTGTCTTGGTTTTGTTCATTTAACTTCGTGGTGGTGTTTGTGAGTTACATTCATTCGTGGAGGTTCGTCAAGAATGGAGCTCCATGGAGGTTGGGAGCAACATTCATCGGTGGAGGCCTTAGGGTTAGAGCCTTAGGGTTAGGGTGAGCCGCCTCTTTGGCGGCTCCTTTTTTGTACTTAAGAGCTTGTTTTCAAGCTATTCTCAAGCCCTCAAGTTCTCAATCAATCCCTCTCTTTGTATCTTGATTCATCTTGTGTCTCTCCCTCTTCCTTTTGTTATGCTAAGTTGTTGAGAGAAGGAAGGCCATGGGCCTCCTTCTCTCTAATATTGATCCCCTCTTCCATTGTATTTGTACTTGCATTGTACTCAAGTATAGTGTGGTGTTTTTGCTCATTTCCATGGAGTGTCTTTCAGTCAATTGCTCATCAGTCCTTCAATTGTTGTCCAAACAGATCAAGATTTGAGATAACAGTAGATCTCTTTAGTAGCTTTCCGTTGGTATATGGCGCGTCCAATTCGGAGTTATAGGGAGTGAGATACACCCCTCCAAAGTTACGGGTGTAGTAAGGGCTTTCCCCGCTGGCAGTAGAAAAGTAGGCCCCATTCTTTTAACAATCAGTCCTAGGGTTTTGGTCCTATGCTTCTGAGATTTTAGGGGTGGATGCGCAATTGGCTTAGCTTTCCAAAAAGCTATGGCACGCCCCAATCGAAGCTAGGACAAAGAAATGGCAAGCAAAAAGCTAGAGGTCACTTCCAAGGTGTTCCGGCGGAGCAGTTTTCTACTCAACCCCTTCTTGTTTTTCATCCTCTTCTTGTCTCCTCTTCTTTCTTGATCCTCTCTTCTTGTGATTTCTTTCAATTAAACCCTTGTGACCAAAGACCACCTCCATGGTGGTTTTTTGGGCTCACACTATGCATGATGTATCTGATTGGATAAGAAATCAAAGAAAAAATCAACATTGAATCCTATTTTAGGAGCCTTGAAGAAATATCTCGTTTTTTAGCAATAAAAGTGAAAATAAGTTTCCGATCTAGAATTTTCAATTATAATATATGAATACATTATGGCATGAATGTGTCCCAAAACTTTTGGAGTGTTTAACTTCCTAGAACTCTCAAAATAAGTATATTTGGCAAATGTCATACACTTGTGACAGGTATATACTGATGAAAGATATTCCTATATTGGCCAAATCGTAAATCAAAACTCAACATTTTTGAGGTTCCTAGACTTTAAATCAAGGCAATTATCACATTCCATTAATAGAATTCCAAGATCCATCCCACATTCGCACTATGCAGCAAAAGAAGGTTCGTGACTCTTTCCAAAACCATTTGTGACACTATAAATATACCACCTTAGTGGACTTTCACCCTGCAGTGCTTCATCCTTAAGTAGACCTTGAAACATCCGGAGCTTAGTGGCAACGTCATCTCGATTTGCTGCGGCTGTTGAACTAAACTCACAGAGCCAGTCATCAACATCCTCCCTTCCGTCTCCTTTGAACTTCCGATACTTTAGTCGGGAAAAGGAACGGGGCACTACCGGAAGAGCCATTCTGGTGACTTCTGTGATGGAGGGGTTAACTTTTACCCACTCCGAAAGTTCCTCTCTCCGGCTAGAACGGGGAAGAGTCAGAGAGCGGCTTCCGGTCTCTCCGTCTACAGTTCTCTTTCGAGCTGACCTTCGGATACCTTCAGGTCTCCGGTTGTTCTTACTCATGCAGATCCTACCCAAATCTTAAGATATAACTATCAACTTTCTTCCTAATCTAATCTAATGTTAGTCTTATCAATTCCAAAAGAAAACGGATAGGTCCCCGGCAGCGGCGCCAAAATTCGTGTTGCAGTTTGTAGAGTAAGTATTCCTCCGGATAGCACTTAATTGGAGCTAAATGTGTCCGGAATAACCGCTCTAAATTCATTCCTATAGAGACCTATTGTTTCTTTCTTAAATGATAAGTAAACTGACAGCTATCCTCCTATCACCTACTAGTTAGCATTCCTATTCTACGCCCTATCTATTCATCCGGATCCTTCCGGATGGCGGATGTTGCTTCCTACTAACCTCTGGATCCTTCCGGTTTCCGGAAGGTCAGATGGAGTTTTTCTTCCGGAGTTTTTAAACGACTGGCTGGGTACCACTGATCTTATTTTGTGTAAGTGGCCGGATTCCCCACTGCCTCGTAATTTAAAGTGGCTAGACACCCACTGCCCTGAAACTTATAGTGGCTGGACACCCACTCCCCCTATATTGCAAAATGGTCGTTGGTTTGTTGTTTCCTGATTCACTCTCTCACATTACCCGGAAGGCCTTCTGGATACGGTCACTCAGAGGCTCACCCGGACTACAACAACATTCCGGTTGATGATCAGTGGTTCTGTGAGGTATGAAGGGCAGATCTACATTTGGACTTCCTTCTAGACATACACCACAGGCTTTTCCATCTATTGTAAGGCGAAATTCCAGCCGCAACCAGAATCCGGGTTCACACGGATTCTGCGTGGCCTAGGAGCTACCAGGCCCACCACCTAAAGTACCCTCCCTCCCCCTCTAGGCTCCTTCCGGTCACCGCGGATCGTCAGACTCTATCTAACCTCTCCTTCAGTTGTTACGGGCGCTCTCCCACAGCAAGTCCCAACCGGTTATACTAGATGCTTATCCGTGAACCACTTCAGGTTCAAGAACTACTTCACTAATCATTAACCACAATGGGCCTTATCTTTCATTCACGAAACAATACACCATCAACACAACTTCAAGAAGCGAAAATATACTAACAGAAAATATCCTTCGTGAAAAGAAAAAGAACAAGACCCTGAGCCGGCGAAGACTCAGGTATTAAGTAACTACTACAATTGATCTGAAAATTTGATCTAAGAAGCTAAAAATCTGGAAAATCCTTTTCTAAAAGTGAAAGGGATCTTATCCCTTGAAATCCGGAATTCAAACCCCGATCCGGAAATTTCGGATCTGAGATCCGATTTTCACAGATCTAACTCCAAAGTTAAAGTAGGGTTTTCTTTAGTCTACCGTGTGATTGCCGCGTGCAAGCTTGAGCCCCATCGTTAATCGCTATCATATTTTAGCCCTAAAGATTCTAATCTACGGAGTAACTTGGTTCCTCCTCCTACTGCTACGGCGTGTAGGAGTAACCTCTATTGGTGCGGCGCCGGCCTCGGTTTGCGCCGGAATGGATGCTGGTGGCTCCTGTACGGAGGTCGGTACCTTCATCCTTGGTCCGATAGGTGTATCCGGATCCTCTGCTGTTGCGATCCGGGTTGATGGTGCCTCTGTCTGGTCTTCGAGGTTCGGAAAGTCCCGGAAGCTACCACTGGGGCTGACCACCATGGGTGTCGCTGCAGAGCTTCCGGGTAAAGAGTCTGTCACTGGTGGCACCGGAGATGGAGACTCTGAGGGAATTCGGAAGGGCAACGGGGGTACTGCATGATTCCCTGGTATCTCTTTTCACTTCAATATACTCTCCGTGCTTGGAAAGGCCACCCCATTCCAACTCATCGGAGAGTTGAAGTCCGGCGTTCCCACGAGATCGTTGAACTCTCCGGTGAGGGACTTCGGCGTTCCGGCTGTAGGTTTGGGTGAAGAGCCGGCCGGAGGTAGGGACGGGGAAGCAGCTGCCGGTCCGGATGGGGATTCGGATGGATCTGCAGCGGTTCCGGATGCTCCTGCAATGGTTCCGGATGGACCAGCCGCGTCTGGAGCAGGAGGTGCCGGGAAAGGGGGTGGAGCTTCTTGTACTTTTGAGGCCGCCGCCACGAGATCCCTCGCTAGCTCCTGCATCTTGGTCCAGGTGCTCTCCATTTTCCGGTTGTGATCCACTAGGAACCGGATGATCTGCCCCCTGTTGTGCTTCTCATTCATCTCCAAGCTCTCCGTGTAGAGCAGCGCCTGGTTGACGGTATCTACCGAGAAGTCCAACGCTGTGCGGATATCTGTCAAGGTCTGAGAGGCTGCCCGGACCTTCGCTTCTGCCACCACTCGTGCATGTCGTGCTGCATCTCGTGCAGCTTCCGCCTGCCGAACCTGACTCGAGAGCCGGGTGTTGATCTTGGTTATAGTGGAGTTCTCCTGCTCCAGTCTTGTGACGGAACTGTGCTTCTCTTTCATCTATCTGAGCTCTACGATGAGGTAAGTGGTGTCCTCCAGTCCTACTGCCTCCAGGACGGCCATAATCATGGCGTGCCTCTCCCGGATCTCTCCTTCCTGGATCCTGGTCCGCCAGACAATGTGTCTGCAGAGCTCGTGAACGTCCACCGGTATGTCGCCACTGATGCTTGGGACAAACGTAGGTCTCGGCTCTGATCCGGTCGCGAATCGTTCGTCTTCTATGGCCGGTTCGGGTGCGGTTGGTGGTGCTGCGGGTGGGCTCTGAGCCGGAATTGTTAACGAAGGCCTGCATGCTCCAGAGGCTTCCGGAGTCCTCTGCACCGAGCGACTCCGCTTCCGGGATGGTCTTTGGAGTATGAGAGGGGATGACGACTTCTCCGTCTTAGAGTCCGTCGACTCTTCCGGCTCCTCATCCGTCTCCATCCCTCCATATGACTGGATGGTGAGCAGGCTATCGTACTCGGCCTACTCATCCGGACTCAACATCTTCTGCTTTGCGTACATATGGGCCAGGTAGGTGGAAAGGGGTGATGGGGTTTTCCGGGCTTCTGGCAGGTTCTGCACCATCCTGTCGATCTGCTCGTCCATGATGGCTACCCAATCGACGGATAGCTTCCCTCTCATCGACCCCTGAATCAGTGTAGCTAACTTGGCCACTATCCATTTAGGTTTCTCGGGGTGGAAAATGGGGTTCAAGAATGCCATTTCTAACCTGGCATTCGGATTGGTGAGGTCGCTGAGGACGTACCCGTCTTTAGGGTTTGCCTTCGCGCGGAACTCGCCCTTCAGGATGGCGTCGTCGCGCTCCGCCACCTTGATCGTCCCTGCCTGGAGCTCGTAAGCATCTCTCCAGAGTGCCGTGGTCCAGACCTCCGGATGCGCCCTGATCTTCTGCGCGTATTGGCTTGGTGGCTCTCCTAGGAGCTCCGCCATCATTGTTTTGCTCTGGAAGGCCCATGGTGTCCTTAAAAGACCTTCACAACCCATAATCTCGAGAAAGCTCTCTAAAACTCGGCAGGTCTTGACCGGCTTCGGAATCTCCGGAGTCACCTTCTGCAGCAACAAGGCTTCAGCTGCCGGATTTTTACCCTTCTTGCCCGCCATCCGTGCCCACCTCTCCGTGAACTTGCGTCTCGCAATGGTGTCCAGAAATCCTGCACGCACTGACCTCACCAAGTCCCTTGTGCTACGCTAACTCTGTGCTACCATCCTACACAAAGGCCGGATGTGAAACCCTAAAAAAGATGCGATGAGCGGAAGGGGAAATGAGACTGCTAGAAACCCTAAAAGATTGGCGCGCAGGACTGCCAGTCGCGTTTTATATCTGACGCCTTCGTACGGAAAACCGTTACGCATCATAATGGCATTTCCGGATCCGGTTGTCACTGTACTCCGGTTTCGCTGTTTCCGGGAAGAGTGCTGTAACTACCTCCTTTAAGGATTCCGGCACGGTATTAAAATCTTATTTTGTTCTATGAACTACTTATGCTCTTATGACTAATTAACTACCTAATTTTTTAAATTTTTCTTTAATATCTTCCCGATTTGGTCTTAAGTTCCGGAAGTAAGTGGGAACGCCTTCCCACAACAGCAACCTCCACTGCCGGACTCGAGGAACTTAGTGGCTAGGGTTTCTCCAGCGACCGGACCGTCGACTCGGAAGACAAACCATTTGCCAACAACATCAAAGAAAGCGAAGGGCAAGCAGCGAGCTCCGGTGGAGATCACTCCCTCTCGCCGGAGTGGGAGAAATTGAGGACCAGGTGCTCCGACTTAGGTTAGTTAAGTTTGGTTCTTTTGGGGTTTAGATTCCGGATGAGCACCAATTAACGATGGAGCCCCAAGTGCACGCGGCTGCTGACCAAATCGACTGCCTGTTTTGTAGTTAGAATAGGAATTCCGGAGTCGGAATTGTTCCAAGATTATAGGATTTGAGATCCGATTTGGGATCTTTCCGGATTTCTCATATCTTTTAGATAAGATCTGACGGATTTTCAATAGGTGTAGCTGGGAGGAAGGCTAAGTTTAGCAAGGACTTAGTTAGTACTTAGTAGTAAGGTTTTGTGGAAAAACCTTCATCTTGTCTTTCTCACTTGGAAATATACATCACTCCTTTGTACTAGACTTGCTCCCTTGTACTTTCGGTGTGAAGTATACACTTTGTGAGTAGCGGATCCATTCCTTTGTGAGCAGTTGTGTCAATATCTTTCCGAAGTAGGGTAATAGCTAGTTTGCCAAGAGAGAAACTGGTCAAGATCCGTGTTGGGAGATTGCCTGGGAGAGTTGGAGGGCTATTGCAAAGGTGTGCCTGGTAGACTCTAGGGTCTGGAAGTAGCCAGGAGGGGAGGGGATGAGCTGCAGAGCTGTTCCTGGTAGTCTCTAGGAAACAGAGAAATTTGTATTAACGTGGATTCCGGCTAAAGCCGGAGTTTTCCCCAACGATAGGAAAAAGCCCGATGTGTAGGTCTAGACGGAATACTCTGGCGAAGTAGTAACATCATCTCCGGTGGATCACAACTGCACTCACCGGAATGTCGTTGTAGTCCGGACTTAGCTCTGTGTGACCGCGTCCGGAAGGCCTTCCGGATGTCGTGAGAGTTTAAGTCTAGCAACAACAATCAAATCATCAGTTAGCAGAGTAGGGAGAGTGGTGTTCGGTCACTATAAGTTCTGGACAGTGGGTGCCTAGCCACTTAAAGTCACAGGGCAGTGGGAAATCCAGCCACTTATACAAAACAAGATCAGTGGACTCCGGCCACTCGCCTTAAAACTCCAGGAGACTCTCTGAGGAGGAATAGAGACAAATCAAACTACCCTCCAGACTTCCGGAAATCACTTTCCAGAAGCAGTTGTACAAAATCCGGACTCCGGTAGGATCCGGATCTACCCTACATAAGTATAGAATATAGCTAACCTTGGAACGATTGTTGTGATAGATTAGTAATTGGGAGTAATTGGAAAAGCACATTAGGTCTCTATGGGAACGAAACCGGAGCGGTTACTTTGGAAGCATTTAGTGACAATTGGATGCATCCCGGAGGAATACTATCTCTACGAACTGCAACAACGGTTGTTGAAAGTAACTAAGTAGTATGCAATTTCTAGCAGGTATCAGGAGGAGAATCAAGAGAAGGAACTAAGTTGTCGCAAGACAACCAAGTTCCTCTGACATGCGTGGGGGACATAATACCAAATCGATTGTTGGTGGCTATTGAAAATCATGTGATTCCTTTCAACCAAGTTCATATTTTCTCCTTTTTGTATTGATTTCGGACGGCATACTGGTGATCATGAATGCCCAAAATCTAAATTCAATTGCCTTTATTTGGTGCTCGATGCTTTAGATCGACCATATGCCGTTCAAAGTGTAAATGGACTGTTGACCGCAGAGAGGTTCGATGATCTCATTTAATGGCATGTTCGACTGAGAGTGTGATGCCCTCGGTAATGTTTCAAAAGCGAATAATCATGCTTTCAAGCGATTTAGGGTTTAGGTTGACATTATTACATCTTGATGCAATGTCCTAAAGAGGTAGCTTAAAATTGTTCAGTTGATTGAAGGTCGGGACATTGAAAACCAACACTCGGCAAGACGTTAGGAATTTGAAGCATTTCTTGTTTAAAAGCGAGTGCATTCCAAGGTGAGTTTCCATCTGCTCGTCGGAATGTCTCATTTATGATTGCATGATCCGACTCCCCTGGGAGAGGCCCTCCGAGGCTCACCTTGATCCGAGGCTGCCCTTTTGGGTGACTAGCTCTTGTACATTGACATCGTCATGGTTGATTGCTTGATTGTATGTTGCATGCTTACGTCGACTTGAGGTATGCATGAGCTGAAGATGTCGTTCCTTGACGTCTTATTGTGTGAATTTCATATTAAATGAGACCCCTATGATAGGGCCTCGGATCCGAGGCTCTCCTCAAGGAATGACTTGTGGTTTTCCTCTCTTTAGAATGCTTGCATGTTGACGTCGTCATGGTTGAATGCTTGCTTGTTTTTTGTATGATCACATTGACTTGAGTGTGTGCGTGTCTTGAAGACGGCCTAGAGTGCACTAAGCATTGTGGAAAGGCGTTTCCACTCTATTCCGGACACTAGCTCCAAATCCGGAATGAAATTGGATAAAATTAAAAAAATCAGGGCGTAGCTTTGTTTTAATAGTATAAATAGGTCCTAGGTAGAAATAAGGTCTCACTGATAAACTAGCATCCTTAAACATGACAATTCCTGTACTTTTCTGGAAATCCGGAAGCCGGAGTTCGGTGGAATTCAGAACTAGTTGTAACAATCCGGATGATATCCGGATCCGGAAAATTCATCATGACTCCAACGAACATCTGTACATCGTGCTAGATATAAGACTTGTCTATCAATGGAGGGCGCCATCTTTTTTCGTTTGTCGTTTCTGCGCTCATTCTCTCTGTACTTCCCTCTGCCGTCCGTCTTTTGGTTCTCTAGTTCAGAAGTAGTTTTTAAAAACAAGGGTTTTTGTTAGGTTTGTGCGTGCAGGTGCGTTGGGAAAGATTGCAAGGCGCAAGCAGATCAAGAGGTGGGGCCAGATGGCAGGGAAGAAGGGCAAGTCTCTAGCCGCCGGAACCCTATTGCTTAGTTTATGATTGCTTTCCTTAATCGTATTTTCTGTCTTGAAAAGCCAAAGAGGGTAGTTGCAAAGCTAGCCACTATGTTCCTCAGGGCAATGAAAGGAAAGCATACAGTAGATTGGGCAGCCTTGATGGGAGACCAAGTCGACCAGATGGTCAAGAACCTTCCAAAGCTAAAAAAGACGACAACGCTCCTTTCCACATTGTCGCGCATCTATACGCCAAGAAGAAGATGCTGAGTCCGGAGGAACAGGATGAATTTGACAAGCTCCTCAACATCCAATCTTACGACGGATAGGAGACAAAGGACAAGAAGGAGGACTCTGAAGACACGAAGTTACAAACCTTGTCTCCGCTTGTGACTAGGAGATCCCGGAAGTGGAGCAGGTCAATCCAGAAGACTTCGGAACCCGTAGGTCCGAGCCAGCCTCCGGAGGAGAGGGCAACTTAGACCCAAGACGAGTCACCACCCATTGGAGCGCAACCGGCCGAACCTGACCAAACCGGAGTAGTGCCGGGGCTGAATTTTTCTCTTGCAATGACCGATTGCATAGCGGAAGACATTGCGGAGCTCTGCCACCATAAGGTCTGGCGGACGAGGATTCAGGTTGTAGAGATCAAGGACTGGACGGCCATGATAGTGGCCATCATGGAAGAGGTGGGAACTAATGACTCCGTGGATCTCCTCCCACAACTTAAGGAGTTGAAGGCCAAAGTAAGCATGTTCTTCCAGCAGGAGGATCAATAAGCCATCCTCACCCAAACCAATGATTGACTGTGGATGCGGGTGGAGCAGACAAAAGTTGCTCAGGAGGGGGCCCAGAAGGCAAGAGCCGAGGCGAAAGCAAAGGTGTATGCCTCTAATCGGCCCTTGACAGAGGTTTGCACCGCTCTCGACTTTTTGGTGGACAGCGTCAATAGGGCTCTCCTCTACACTGATAGTCTAGAGAAGAACGAGAAGCTCAACTGAGGACGGATCATCCGGTTCCTCTTGGACCACAACCAGAAGATGGAGGAGACTTGGAGCAAGATGTAAGAGTTGGTGAAGAATCTGACCCTTGCAGCTCCAAAGGCACTTAAGACCCAAGTTTTGGAGGAGGCACTTGCAACGCCGGCAAGAGCCGGGCCATCTAGAACTCCACCCGGACCCGCGGCCGGAATGCCACAAACTCCGCCCGGAGGTTTCAATGACTCATTGGGACACCAGATTTAGCTTCTCCAACGAGCTGGAGCAAAGTATCCTTCCCTAGCAAAGAGACCCTCCAGAAATGGCAGAGCATCATGCCAGAAGGACTCTTGCAGGAAATCCTTTTTCCCTTACGGATTTTGTCAGAGTCTTCCTCTCCTATTGAACAACGAGTGATTCCTCCACCTCGCGGCCGATCAGTGACTTACATGGATATCAGTCCCAGTGGAAGTTTCCAAGACCTTCCCGATACTCGAGTTTGGTCACCCTCACCACAAACCGGATCACCAACAAGAAGAGACCCAAAACCCTCTTCCGGACGGAAAGACAAGGAGCCAGAGTCCACTCCGGAGCAGCCAGAGGACAGTACGGTAGCAGAAGAGGTAACTCCTAGGCGTAGAAGTCTTAGGAAGAAAAGTCAGATTACTCCGTAGTTAGGATATTTAGTCAGCTAGGTTCAGTGGCGATTAACGATGGGGCTCAAGGTTGCACCCGACTACCAAACCCTAGGCTAAAACATTCCATAAACTGACTTACTAAATAGGAGCGAAAAAAATGGATCTCACATCAATAAATTTTAGATCTAAGATTTGAGATCCGGATTCTCAGGGATAAGATCTTTTTACTTTTAGGATAAGATTTTCCAGATTTTGCGCAGATAAGGTAGACTCTAGATTTAGAGAAACTTGGTTAGTTTTTATTGGATGAGTTATAGTCAACTCATCATCTTGTTTTCTCTCATAAAGAGAATTTTCCTTCTATCACATTTTCTTTTCTTGAACTTGTGGTGATTAAAGTTCTTTCCTCTAAGGCAGCAGATCCCTTGTAGTTGGAGTATGGTGATTTGAGTTCTTACGTGTTGAGTGTTGAATGGGTTGTATTTAGATCAATTGGTTGGGACTTGCATTGGGGGATCGCCCAGAAGAGTTGGAGGAGAGGTTAGGTAGAGACCTAACATTCTCCAAAGACCAGAAGTAGCCAGGAGGGGGAAGAGACGTATTGGAAGGGTGGGCCTGGTAGCCTCTAGGGCACGGAATATCTGTGTGAACCCGGATTCCAGTTGAGGCCGGAATCTCCTCTCTACGATAGGGAAAAAGCCCGATATGAATGTGTAGAAGGAAGTTACTTATAAACTATAAACCTCACTCACTTCAACCACTGTAGTACCAACCGGAATGTCGTTGTAGTTCGGATTGACCTCTGCGTGACCACATCCGGATGGCCATCCGGATGATATGAAAGTGTGAGTCTGACTGCACCAATCGTCCACCGGTTAGCGGAATAGGGAGAGTGGGTGTCTAGCCACTATAAGTTACTAGGCAATGGGTGTCTAGCCACATTAAGTCACAAGAAAGTGGAGAATCTGGCCACTTACAAAAATCATGATCAGTGGCTTTTCAATCACTCGTTTAAACCGTCCGGAAGACTTTCTGAGGAGGAACAGAGATAAATCAAACTACTCTATAGCTGTTAGGAATCTAGTTCTGGAAGCTATTGTAAGAACTCCGGAATCTATAAGGATCCGTGTGGGAATTCGTTCCCACAAGGTTTTGGAAGCTAACCTAAAAATCTGGCAATTACAAAAAAACTAGTTAAGTAAGTACAATAGTTTAGACTAGAATAGAACCTATAGTTAGATTGTAGGAATAACGATGGGTGAATCCGGTTGAAATCTCTAATCGGTCCTAAATCTGCTAAAGTGGTGGCCGGAATAGTTGTCGAAACTCCGGGGAAGTCTTTCATCCGAAGCTGTCACCATCAGCCGTACCACTTCTGGAAGGCCGGTCTAACGTCCAACTACAAATGGCTGCAATGCGAAGAAAACCTCTTTCTTTTTTTCTTCATGCCTTTCACTTTCTCTCTCTCTCCCTCTCTCCTTCTCTTAACTCCTAGCCATTGGGGTTTGCTCGCATTGACAATTAGAATGGACGTGTGTTTGTTAGAAAGAGCTTTTGTGAGGACAGTGCGTGCAGGGGTAACATTGAGAGAAAGTAAGGAGTTAGGCAAAGGCGATGAAGACGGGCGCCACGGCCCAAAAGAAGAAGACAAAAAAGAACGGAAGAGAAAAGCGAGACAAAGCGTCGGCATGTGCGCTTCCGCCCTTCATGAAGGTTCTGTCAGAAATCCCTGAAGACCCGGACAAATACAGCTTACAGAAGAGGAGCTTACAAACAATGGGCTGCGACAGATTCCTAGACGTTGCCTAGGGCATCCGAGAAGAGGTGTTCGTCCGAGAATTGATAGGAACTCAGGACTCCAAGTACGAAGGGATGCTGTGGGCACACCTGGAACTATGGAGAGTTCCGGAATGGACGCAGACGTATGACTTCCGGGTCGGACGTACCAAGGTGGTGGAATGGAGGGACGAGTTCCTGGCAGAGGAGTTCAAAAGGAAGGCCGACCCAAAGGAGGGGTACATCATCGAAGACCTGAAGCATCTCAACGCCAAACTTGTGCTAGGGTTTTTGAACCCTATCATCGATCCAGAAAAGCCGAAGCGGCTGGTGTCGAAGTGGGCCTGCACTTTCCTCAGAGCGCTCCGGGGAAAGATACAGGTGGACTGGGGGACACTCAGGACAACAAGGCTACTCCGGAACAACCGGAAGCCAGCACAGCAGTAGAAGAGGTAATTCCTAGGCGTAAGAGTCTTAGGAAGAACCAGGTTACTTCGTAGTTAGGGTCTTTAGTTAGTTAGATTTAGTAGCGATTAACGATGGGGCTCAGGATTGCACCTGGGTACCAAACCATAGACTACAAAATACCCTAAACTGGTTTATTAGTTAGAAGCGGAAAATTGGATCTCAGATCCGTAAAATCCGGATCTCAGATTTGAAATATGGATTTCTAGGGATAAGATCTTTCTATTTCTAGAGATAAGATTTCCCGGATTTCAAGCGGATAAGGTAGGCCTTTAGATTCAAGAGTTTAGTTGGTACTTAATAGATGATTTTTAGTCAGCTCATCATCTTATTTTCTCTCATGAAGAGCATTTTCCATCTATCATATTTTCTCTTCTTGAACTTGTGGTGATTAAGTCTTCTTTGCTGAGAGGGAACGGATCCGTTGTGGTTGATATATTTTGATTTGAGTTCTTATGCATGAGCACTATAAGAAACCCGTGTTTTTTGTCACGTCCTGAATCATGTCCCAGGAGACATGTAGACATCCGAATTTACATCCCTCTGATGTACCAACGCGTGTAACACGCTCTAACGCGTGGGAACATCACCAAAAAACGCGAGGACATCCCTGCGACAGGGACGATTTTCGGAGATTTTGGGAGGCTGGAAATGGTGTCAACTGGGCGCCACGTAGACGACACCTAAGTGGCAGGATGACGGGCAGTGCCACATGGCCGGGAATTTCATCCGATCCAATGGTGACGTGGAATCTGACGTGGCGTTTGACCTGGACCCGGGAAAGAGTGACGTGGCAAGCCACGTCAACAGATATTTGTGTGGTTTTTTTTTCAGATTCGTGTTTGCGGGGACGTCATTGGTAACATGGCTGTGTTTTTTAAGACGTCCCGGGTTGACGTGGAGATGTCCTGTTCGACGTCTATGCCAACGCTACCTGGATTTTGATGTTGATTTCGTTGAACATCGCCATGCCCTAGAGGACGTGGCGATGGACATGATCGCGTCCTCCAATACGTTGCCGACCCATGGTCGTCGGCAATGAGGGTGTCATCGCAGACGTCTCAAAGAACTTATGCGTGTCTGATGTGACATCCCCTGATGCATGGTATTGTTGACGCTGTGTATGTGATGGTGTTTTGGAGGGACATCGAGAGATGTTGTACAAGACATGAATACGTTGTACAAGACATGAGTATGTTGTACAAGACATGAGTATGTTGTACAAGACATGAGTACAAGACATGAATACCTCATCATACATGTAACATGTACATTCATCCAAATTCATGCTTACTGGCCTACTTGCAAATGTGGTAATATGATATACACGCAATTTAAAATATGAATGCCTTCCACTTTATAGTCATTACATAGACGAATACAGCTTACACTGTACTCAAAATTGAACATCGCTAAAGTGTCACAACATCGTAGCCTAAAACATTGCCGTGTTTGTGAACATGTCCAGGAATGTCTCCATAGACACGGGGATGTTTCAAAAGACGTCCCTGCGTTTCCTAAGTGCTGCGGCATACGTCTTCTACAACATGGTCACGTCTATATGTCGCTCACAGCACATTGCATGTCCAACACTGCACCTCTAACCTCTACACTCTAAACTCTAACCTCTACACTCAAAACTCTAACCTCTACACTCTAAACTCTAACATTCTAACTTGTAAACTCAGTCTACACTCTAAAACTCCAACCTCTACATTCTAAACTCTAACTACTTGGAGAAATGAAGGCCAAAGTGAGCTTTGTGCAACCTCAAATTCTACTTAAAGGTCTCATGACCTAACTATGGCTGCAGCAGCTAACCCTCGCCGCCTCTATTCATCCAATGAACTTGACGAAATTCATCCTACTTGATGGTTATGTTTTGCAAGACACGATGATGTTTTCCAGGACATGTCAATGTTTTACCAAACACTGCTGATGTTTCCAGAGACGTCTGTGTGGGATGTCCTCAAAGATATGTAGACGTTACTCGAGACATCTTCAATTGGATGTCTCAAGTGACGTGGACCTATACACAGAATGACGTGTCATCTTATCCGACATGGAATTGTGTTTGCCATGTAGATGAAGTGCTGTAAACTACAAAATATATAATATGTCCACATGGGTAAGCCACCAAGGACTTTACAAAATCACCCTAAAATCCTTATAATTCTGGTTTTGGTAGAAAAGTGATATTTTAATATTATATTAATTAATAAATATTATTTAATATTTAAATATACAATACTGAATTTAATATGTCCGCTTTAATTACAGAATAATCAGTTTTTATAAAATATTATTATAATATTAATTAATATTTTTTATTTTTAATATTTAAAATTTTATTTTATTTTGGAAACCATTTTGATACGAAGTGGACAAATCAAAAATTTCAGAGGATCAAAGTTAATAAATATAATCAGAATATTCTTCAATTTTATATACTTTATTTTTTTTATTTTAAAAAAAAAAAATCTTGTTTTATAAGGCTCGTGCCCTTTTTTTCTCCTCTTGCAGACCGCTGCCCGTTTCGTTGTTTTTTTTAACGTTGGGCTGTTTTCTACCTTGCACAGCAGTAACTTCGACATTCTTACCCCATGTGAAACGCTTGTCCGCTGCCAGCGTGGCAGTTTTGCGTCACCCAAGATGTCCTCGATGACGTCCTCGGAGACGGGCGCGTTGAGGAGACATCGTCGCGTCTCCTATTCCGCACGCGATGGACCCTCCCACCTCCACTGTTCATTATTGACGCGTGGACATCCTCACGTTCACGGGGACATTACTGGCTAGCTCCAAGACATCAAAAAAATAAGCTGACATGATTAAGGACATAACAAAAAACACGGGTTTCTTATAGTGGAGTGTCGCAAGGGTTGCATCTAAGACGATCGGTTGAGGCTTGCATTGGGAGATCGCTTGGCAGAGCTGAAGGAGAGGTTAGGTAGAGGCCTGACAATCCATGGGAACCGGAAGTAGCCAGGAGGGGGAAGGAGTGTACTGCAGGGGTAGGCCTGGTAGCTCCTAGGGCACGGAACACTCGTGTGTACCCAAATCTTGGTTGAGATCGGAATTTCCTCTTGGGATAGAAGGAAAAATCTTGATGTGTATGTCTAGACGGGAGTCTATTTACAAACCACTTACACTCATTCAGTAGAACCACTTTAGTATCAGCCGGAATGTATTTGTTGTCTGGATCAACCTTCGTGTGACCGCATCCGGAAGGCCATTCGGATGATGAGAGAGTGTAATTCTAGAGCAACAAATCCACCACCGGTTAGCGGAGTAGGGAGAGTGGGTATACAACCACTTTAAGTTTCGGGGCAATGGGGAATTCGGCCACTTACACAAAAGATGATCGGTGGCACCTGGCCGCTCGCTTAAAAACTCCGGAAGAAACTCCGTCTAAAGTGGTCAGACGTCCCGAAGGATCCGGAAGCTAAGTGCCAAAACTTCGGAATCTGGAAGGATCCGGAGGATAGATCAAGGGATGAATAGGAAAACTAACTGGTAGATAAGAGTAAGATAGTAAGTTAGTTTGTACTTATCATTTAGGGAAGGCATTATAGGTCTCTGTAGGAACGAATTTAGAGCGGATACTTTGGGTACATTTAGCTACAACTAAGTGCTATCCGGAGGAATACTCACTTGACGAACTGCAATATTGTCACCTCCCAAATCTTGAAAGGTGCCTTTGAACAAGGCAGATGTGAGTGATATTTCACCCCCCTTAATTGCGTTTAGTAGTAGGGGGTTAAAATCACTCACATTCTAGTAATTCAATACCAATCCACATGATGTTTATCGCATACAAGGAATTACCACTTAACTTCCATAAAATTGTTTAACCCAATTAGAATAAAGTTAACCTAAAAGTAGATAGAAATTCACGCAAAGATAAATTAGACTAAGTAATTTCACTTAATCCCAAAGTAAATTAAACTTACCCTAAGTAACTTAAGTTTAACCTACAGTAAATATTTTTTCCTAAGTAAATAAATTTAACTCAAGTAACTTCAATTCACATAAATGAATTAGACTTTAACTCTAGGTTAAAACATTTACTTTTTCCCCCCCCGGATTTCACTTTTGACTTTTGTTTTTTTTAATTTTTTTAATTTTTAATTTTTTTTAAATTTTAAGAAAAAATAAAAATTATCACACCCTCTCGTAAAACTCCAAGTTACTAGACCATTCCTAATGCAAGCAACCCTCACAAAACATACACAATACCCTAGGTTGGAACACAAGCAAATGAATGTTGATGCACCAGAACCGTGCCATAGGCCGGGGCTTCACATGTGCACCTTCACCCATCATCAACAACAACATTCACACTTCAACTCCACAATACACCATGCAAATAAAAAAAAAACAACAATTAGTAAAAAAATTGAGTTTGAAGGGGGTCGGAAGGGCAGCAGGACCCCCTGTCACTAAAATAGTTGTAACTTCGTGGTTGTAGATCTCCTTTAAGCGTGCCCAAGGTCTTTGAAAAGCTGACTTCCAGATCTACATATTCTCCAAATATCGGCTCCAAAGTCGTTGGGGTTCGCCCGCAGTAGCCCACCGAAGTTGATGCTTGAGAACTACCGGCGGCAGGACCTCCTCGCTCTTAATCAACAGCCACGTCCTTCTCGGTTCTCTAATGATCACAAAACTTGGACCGTAGGGGGTAGACTTCACGCCGCTCCAGCACACGCAAAAAACACCAAAAAACCTCTTACCAATAAAAATTTACGGGCCTCCAAAGTTACTGCCCTTCAACTCTTGCGGCCGTCGACCCTCTCGCACTTCATTGGCCATAACTCCTTTGTCTTCACTCGGAATTGCGCGTTCTTAGTGTCCACGGAAGGCCAACTTGAAGCTCCACGCACTTTCCAAAGATCAGCTTCAAAGCCATCGTAGTCCGCTCGCAGTAGTCCGCCAAAGTTGACACACCAAATCTGGCTAGCAGCAGACCCCTCAATACTAAAACCATCCCAACTTCCTCATCTTTGCTTCAAACACAGCATGCTTGGTGTCTCTAGAAAGCTAACAACAAGATCTAACTACTGGTAAATTTTCTCGTTAAATCTTTAAATATCTAACACACAAGAACAATGCAACCGCAGCTCTACAAAACAAGGGTAAATGGGGGAGCACTTGGACATGGCTTCGCCCACACAAGAGAGAGAGAGAGCTTGGCCAACCAAGCCCTCTTATACAAGTAGGAAGAGTCTCAAGGGTGGCGGCCACATCCCCATCCTTGAACCTAACAACCCCTAATCAAGATCAAGGGCCCACGATCACTCTAGCCCTAATCCCGATTTTAGGGCTGAACACGCCTAAAACCCCTAAATTAAAGGCCTTTTGCCAAAATTAACCTCACCAATGTGTTTAAAACACATTGAAACATTAGGTTTGACTATTCATACACCCCAATCCGAGTTCTAGATCATTTAAACTAACAATTTGCAAACTAATTGCAAGTCCCCCAATAATTTCGATTCTAATTAATCCAACAAAAATATTAGCAATCCTTCTCCAACCCTTCTTCTTCTTCTTTCTTTTTCTTTCTTCTTCTTTCTTCTTCCACATGAGTCTTTCCCACACTCTACTCTATCACTAAAACACTAAACTAACTTCATCAATAATCATTCAACAATTAAAATTCCTCGATATCTAACTCCACTACCTCTAATTAATATTCTACATCCCTAATGCTCATTCTTCTACTTCTCCCACTTGCACCACACTTTAAGTTTCATTTTGTCTCTTTTTGCTTCTCGCACATCTATTTTCCTATTAACAACCAGATTCTTCTACTAACACTAATTCAATGATAGTCCAGAGCTCTACTACTAATTAACTACATCTAATCACAATGGTCTGACTAATTTGCTAGTTTCTAAATAGTTAGTCTAAAACCAAATGTGAACCATTAATTGGACTCACATAATTGGCGACCATCATGGGGCGGATTCAGAATCTCTTGCTACGCAGTTGAATTTGAAAATTGTTAGTTTGCCTTGCAAGTATTCACATTGCCCTTGTTCCCAAGCGTGAGGGGGTTTTCGATGAGCTTTTAGCTTATCAAGTCCTATATTCCTTGCACCTACTGCCCGACGTCCTCGTTGGAAAACGTTGACCATTCAAGGTTTCCAATTGGACTGAGTTGTTTATAAACACCTCGGTCACCAAGTACGGACCTAGCCATACGGCGTCAAATTTGCTGGGAAAGTCTACCTTCCGAGCATCTTGTAAAAGTACGAGCATCCCAGGTCTCAAAACTCGGACCTTATGGCTCTTGTCAATCAACACCTTCCTCCTTCTTTGAATTGCCTCCAAATGTTGGGTGCCGCGTTGTCGGCCCTCATCCAACGCCTCCAACTCGAACAGTCGCGCCTTCAGTGATTGTTGGTCTGTCAACCGCGCATCTATTGCAATTCGCAACGAAGGTACCTCAAACTCAATTGGAAGCACTGCCTCCACTCCATATACTAGTGAGAATGGTGTCGCTCTAGTGGTGACCTTGTATGTAGTCCGATAGGCCCACAAGGCAGCTGACAATTTGACATCCCAATCTCGTTTGGAGTCACGCACAGTTTTCCGCAAAATAGTACCAAGAGTTTGATTGACTCTCTCCGTCTGACCGTTGGTTTGCGGGTGGTACGGGGTAGTTTTCCTATGATCAATTTGAAACTTCTCCGTCATGGCGGCGATCACGTCATTTAAAAAATGAGACCCCCTATCACTCACTAAAATCTTTGGAACTCCAAATCGTATAATCACGTTCTCGAACAAAAATGCTGCCGCATTCTTGGCATCATTGGAGCGCACGGCCTTTGCCTCCGCCCACTTGGTAAGATATTCCGTGGCGACTATAATGTAAGCCATACCACGAGATGAATGGGGGTGAATTTCCCCCACATAATCAATCCCCCATTTTTCAAAGGGAACTATGGGTAAGGAAATATGCAACGGAAGTTGCATGTGTAGATCGTTTCTAGCGAAACGTTGGCAAGCATCACATTTTCTCACATACTTGTGAGCATCTTGAAAGAGTGTTGGCCAAAAGTAACCAGCACGCAAATCCTTTTGGCCCGTCAATTGACCCAAAAAATGTCCTCCGCACGCGCTGTCATAACACGCGGAGAGAATCGACTCTACCTCTTCCTCGACTACGCAATGTCTCAGAATCCCATCTAATCCCCGCTTGTAAAGTCGGTTCCCCAACACCACGAATCGCCTACTGTTCACACGAATCTTTCTCCGTTCCTCCTTGGACATTTCCGGGGGAAATTGTTGAGTTGTCAGGAAATCCACTATCCCCGCATACCGTAGAGGCCGTGCCGTGACTAGGAAAAGGGCTTCATCAACTAAATTGTCATTTATAGGCAAGGTTTTTGTTCCCTCTAACAACCTCGATAGATGGTCTGCCTGTTTGTGTGCAGACCCCGACTTGTACTCGACAGTGTAATCAAATTCTTGAAGAAGCAATACCCACCTTGCTAGTCTCCCGCTCAACTCCGGCTTGTTAACCAAATATTTTATCGCCATATGGTCGACGTAAAAAACTACTTGGTGGCTCAAAAGGTAGTGTCTAAACTTCTTCACGGAAAAAACCATAGCAAGACATTCTCGCTCTGTGGTCGAGTAATTCTTTTCCGCGTGATTTAATTGCCTACTAGCGTATGCGATAGGAAAATCACGACTCGGGGATTGCCCCTCAACTGGCTGGCAGAGAACACTGCCCACTCCTAGCGCACTAGCGTCACAATATACGTGGAAGGCCATTCCCCACCGTGGTGGTTGCAACACCGGATACGTACTCAACTTCTCTTTCAGAAGCCCAAAAGCTACTTCGCATGCGCGAGTCCACTCAAACTTGGTGTGTTTTTGCTGCAACTTGGTAATGGGGAGGGTAATTGTCGCGTAATTAGGTATGAGCTCACGATACCACCCCGTATGGCCTAGTACCCGCTGCACCTCCTTCACATTTGTTGGAGGTTTGAGGTTGGTGATAACTTTCACTTTCTCCGATTCAGGTTCCCGCCTCGCTTTACTCACCATGTAACCTAACAAAACTCCCCTACTCACCGCCAGGTAGGTTTTTTCCGGGTTCAACGACATTCGAGACCGTCTACATCGCTCAAGATTCTCCCTCACAAACCCCAAATGGTTTTCTATCTCCGATTGCGTACTAAAGTCGTCGATAAAGACCGTCATAGATTTGTTCAACAAATCCGAGAATATGGACATGACCAATCGTTGGAAAGTCGCCGGGGCGTTACACAACCCAAATGGCATGACATGCCACACAAATGTCCCCCATGGTGTTGTAAATGCCGTTTTGTGTCGGTCCACCACTGCGATGGAAACCTGATTATACCCTGAGTAGCCATCCATGAACGTATAATGTTCGTGTCCCGCTACCTCCTCCAAAATACTAGAATAAACGGAAGAGGAAAATGGTCCTTTTGCGTAGCGCTATTCAATTTCCTGTAGTCCACACAAACCCGCAACTTTCCGTTTTTCTTCTTCACCAACACCATTGGTGATACCCAGTCGGTAATCTCTACTGGTTGAATAAATTCTGCCTGTATTAACTTCTCCAACTCCGCCTTGACCATTAGTTGGAGTTGGGGATTCATTCGTCGCTCTTTTTGTCTTATGGCTGCTGTGCCAGGCATCAAGGGAATCATGTGCTCCACGACGTTGGCTGGAATGCCCTTCAACTCAGTATATGACCAAGCAAATACATCACGATACTCCCTCACAAGGGCACTGTAGGACTCAACCTCCTCCGTACTAAAGGAACTATCCATCTTCATTTGTTTGTCCTCTTCACCCTCCATTTTGATCGTAACATACTTCCAATCCTCCTTAGTCACATGGGATTGTTCTGAATTATCCCTATACCAATCGGTAGGCACATTTGGGTAACTCACCACGTCTTCTCCGGCCACAATCCCCCTCGAATCTGTCTTGAACCTCAAAGATCCTTCTAGTGTCTCATGTCCCTTTAAAATGTCTAAGTCTTGCTCTCCCATGTTCACAGCGGTTGAGTCATCATTAATGTCTATCACTGTGACTAACCCCTCGTCGTAATCCATCATGTCAAGGAAATGAACATCCATCTCTAAGTCCGAAGAGGAATAAGGGTGTTCCTCCAACCATGTTCCAAAATCACCATTGTCTTGCCAATTGTACAAACTAGGACCTAAACAAGTCAACAACTTTGGAAACTCCTCCACAATAGTCTGACCCGCTAACGCATTGTTGTCGATTGAACCCACCTCTACTTGAGGAGTGGTTTTCCCCCTTGTTTCAAAAGTGGTGTTCCTCTCATCGCCGGCGACTCTCATGGGCTTAATTTGTACCTTTGTGATCTTGTCATGAGGACCATAAGAAATCGCTGGCTTATCCCCTCCCCAGTTGACCGTGGCATTAGCCATTCGTAACCATGGGCGTCCCAGAAGCAACGGAAAAGCCTCCTTTGATGCATACATCTTGATCACATGGAAGGTAACCAAGTATTCCACACCCCCCGTAATCATTTGGCAATTCTGAATCTGGCCTATTGGTTTAGCCGGGCTCTGATCCGCCATATTCAGAACAAAGGGCGAAGGGCCCGTCAGGCTTAATCCTAGTTTCTCCATGGTATGTAATGGCATAATATTGAGTCCACTTCCCCCATCAACCAAAACCTTTGGTATCACCTTGTCTACTATTTCAACCTCTATCTCCGCCGCTTGCACATCAAACGGCTTCACCACCCCTTCCGCTCGGGCTACCAACTTAGACTTGACCTTCCTCTTACGTCGAGCCACAGGTAAACCTTCCTTAAAACTCTTCCTCATCAATGGAGAAACCTCTAAAAGTTGTGCCAAAGTAATATCCGCCTTCACCTTCTGCAGATCCTTCCACAAGTCATACACACTACGAGTAGGACTTAAAGTCCTTCGACGCCTGACCTCGAATTCTTCTAATGGAATGCCTAGACCCTTCCAACCGTTCTTGTCCATCTCTCCCTCCTCCAAGTCTTCACTAAGCTCTAACTCTTCGCCTCCCAATGGCTCCCAACCTGATTGCTCTACCCCAGCTTCCACCGCAATCTTGGCGGCCTCCTTCGCCGTATCATCCAAAACTTGAAGATCTGGAAGATCCTCGCTTGCACTACTCTCCGAGCTCTCTCCCAAGTCTGTGAGCGTTCTCAAGGCTTGCGCTCGCGTTGTCACTGCCACGGTAGAGTCCTTTAGCTTAACACCTCCCCCTTCTAACCCATGTGTAATCAAGTGAGAGGTAGAATCATGATCCTCAATTACCACGGTGGAATTGGATTGCGACGGGAAAGGATTGTTCATGCGTATCTCTTCAGCAACTCTCACGTCTTGGTTCTGATTTGGACTCGGCCTCGGCTGTGAATTGTTTTGTCTTCCCCCTTGTTGGTTCTGACTTACAGGAATGTAACCTTTCTGAGTTTGCAACCCATCCGGGGCTCGGTGATTCTGTCTCGACTCCTCATAGTTGTAATACAAGTTAGGTGGCCTTAAACCCCGTTGCTCATCTCCTTGATCTCTCCTCTGACCCCTCATATTATTTTGTGCATTCTGGTAGGGGTTCATCACCGGCGGTTGCAATTGAATCATCTTATCAGGTTGTCTGCAATCTTGAGTAAGATGATTACCTCCACAATTTCCACAATTCCACTGGTTTTCGGACCAACATTGGCCTGGTTCATGCCACCTTCCACAAAACTAGTGGAGATCCTTACGAGGCCTCCCACCTCTCCCAAAACCTTGGGGGTTACCTTGATAGCCTCCTTCTTGGTTCTGTTGATTCCTATTCCGGTCGTAACGTTGAGGAGGTTGGTAATGTTGAATGTTTTGAGCAGGAGGAAACCCTTGTGT
The DNA here is from genome assembly GCA_963971425.1 of Bryoerythrophyllum caledonicum. Classification (NCBI taxonomy): domain Eukaryota; kingdom Viridiplantae; phylum Streptophyta; class Bryopsida; order Pottiales; family Pottiaceae; genus Bryoerythrophyllum; species Bryoerythrophyllum caledonicum. The sequence goes on from OZ020514.1 coordinate 28,266,602, forward strand.
ACAAAATGGGGAGGAATGCCCATTTTGGTTACAATTTGTACACCAAATACCAGAGTTGTGATTTCCAGACTCAATACGTGGGGGTACTGGGTTCTGACTCTGATTCCTAACCATGCACGCCATTTGATCGGTCAGAGCTTGAATCTGTTTCATTACGGAGTCTTGGAATCCGTCATGTCTTGCCTGAATCTTCTTTTCCAAATCTTCTACCCTTTTCTCCAATCGGGGAGCAGTCAACGCTAGCATGGGCTCCGGCACCCTAGTTTCTAAAGGTGCTAAATCATGGTGAACCAGTCTAGAATGATCGCGGGAGCTTGAGGCCTCCGTAGTTGGCACCACCTCCGCGACTCTGGGTTTCAAAAGAACAAATTGGGGAATTGATTCATCCTCCTTCCTCCATAACCTCTCGTAATTTCTTTCTAAAGCATCTACCACACGAGCTGCAGTCTTAGCATCCTCCAACGTGACAGGGTTCCTCTCCAAAACCCCTCTAATAGTGGACCGATTAAAAAATCCTTCTATGAAGAACTGCTTGAGGGTGTCATTGTTGAGCATATCTCCCACGAACCTCATACACACCAGTTCGAACCTTCGGATGTACGTTGCCATCTCCTCTCCCTTTTCTTGCTTCACAGCGGCCAAAGCACGTAAGGCAGTGCTCTGCCCAACCTCAGGTCTAAAGTGGTTCAAAAAAACAACTTGTAACTGGCGCCATGAGACAAAGTGGCCCTCCTCGTGATCTCTATACCAATTGTATGCCTCACCATGAAGTGTCGTGGGAAACCAAACTAGGTAGTAACCCTCATCGGTGATCAAAGAGATGGTTAGGATCTCTATGTACTTCTCCATGTGTAGGGAAGGATCCTCATCCTTCGAACCATAGAACTTAGGAAGGTGGGCAGGGATATTGGTTGCTAATAATCCTCGAGGGACTACAATTGGCAACCCTCGAGGTCTCACCAACGGGTCAATGACTGGGGGTGGTTCCGCCATCTCTTGGAACACGATCTCAACGTCAGGGCCAAACTCTTCACGTAACTCAAGGTTTCTAGCGTTTTCTAGGTCAATGTTCACAAAAGTATCCCCCTCAGTCCCTTCTAATCCTACTTCTTCAATTGCCAAACCACCTGTGCCTTGAACCCCTCCTGATCCTTCCCCACTCAACACCTCGTCCAACCTCCTTTTCGTCACTCCTCCAATAGATTCGTCAGACGTGTCACTATCTGATGGCGACTTCCTTGGTACTTCCATACAAGTGTCTACTTCCTTCAAACCTCGTCGGCGGGACTTCTCCAATCCAGGATTTAACAAGGGTTTTCCGGATCTAGTACATGGAAACATCTAAACGACCTCGCACGGCTCGTTCACTCATTATCTACCCCCCAGTTCGTTTACAATTAACAATCTAGCCTACCCTCAGTTGAGTAGGGAACGCAAGCCCCACACTTGGCTTTCACAGGCGATGTCGGCTGCAGCCCAGACAAACCAGCCCGCTGCCCCCAAATGTGGTATACAGTACAATCCTCGTTGTGGGACTCACCTGGTCACTTGTCGAGACACCGTGGTTCTGCCACCGCGGCCAGAACCCCCCTTGTTCTCGGTTCAGACAAGCGCCAAGGCATCACCCACTAAGCTGGAAACGACAATGACGAATTACAATCCTAGTGTGACACATAGCATACAAGGTCAAAGACATACCTCATAGCAATCCAGCTTCCTGCATCATTAGTATTCCACCGACCTACACGATTACATACTAAGGCCTCCTTAACAAATCCTACCCATAGTTAGCCATAGACCCACGCACCAATGCAGTGCTCCTTCCAATCTGAGCCCCAACCTCCTCCAATTCATGCCACAATCTCACACCTCATCAACTAGTTAGCAACAATTCAAGCAACACCGCGAAGTTCACTCCCGGCGGACGCACCATTTATATGAGTGATATTTCACCCCCCTAGATTGCGTTTAATAGTAGCGGGTTAAAATCACTCACATTCTAGTAATTCAATACCAATCCACATGATGTTTATCGCATACAAGGAATTACCACTTAACTTCCATAAAATTGTTTAACCCAATTAGAATAAAGTTAACCTAAAAGTAGATAGAAATTCACGCAAATATAAATTAGATTAAGTAATTTCACTTAATCCCAAAGTAAATTAAACTTACCCTAAGTAACTTAAGTTTAACCTACAGTAAATATTTTTTCCTAAGTAAATAAATTTAACTCAAGTAACTTCAATTCACATAAATGAATTAGACTTTAACTCTAGGTTAAAACATTTACTTTCCCCCCCCCCCGGATTTCACTTTTGACTTTTGTTTTTTTTTTTTTTTTTTTTTTTTTTTAAAAAATTTAAGAAAAAATAAAAATTATCACACCCTCTCGTAAAACTCCAAGTTACTAGACCATTCCTAATGCAAGCAACCCTCACAAAACATACACAATACCCTAGGTTGGAACACAAGCAAATGAATGTTGATGCACCAGAACCGTGCCATAGGCCGGGGCTTCACATGTGCACCTTCACCCATCATCAACAACAACATTCACACTTCAACTCCACAATACACCATGCAAATAAAAAAAAAACAACAATTAGTAAAAAAATTGAGTTTGAAGGGGGTCGGAAGGGCAGCAGGACCCCCTGTCACTAAAATAGTTGTAACTTCGTGGTTGTAGATCTCCTTTAAGCGTGCCCAAGGTCTTTGAAAAGCTGACTTCCAGATCTACATATTCTCCAAATATCGGCTCCAAAGTCGTTGGGGTTCGCCCGCAGTAGCCCACCGAAGTTGATGCTTGAGAACTACCGGCGGCAGGACCTCCTCGCTCTTAATCAACAGCCACGTCCTTCTCGGTTCTCTAATGATCACAAAACTTGGACCGTAGGGGGTAGACTTCACGCCGCTCCAGCACACGCAAAAAACACCAAAAAACCTCTTACCAATAAAAATTTACGGGCCTCCAAAGTTACTGCCCTTCAACTCTTGCGGCCGTCGACCCTCTCGCACTTCATTGGCCATAACTCCTTTGTCTTCACTCGGAATTGCGCGTTCTTAGTGTCCACGGAAGGCCAACTTGAAGCTCCACGCACTTTCCAAAGATCAGCTTCAAAGCCGTCGTAGTCCGCTCGCAGTAGTCCGCCAAAGTTGACACACCAAATCTGGCTAGCAGCAGACCCCTCAATACTAAAACCATCCCAACTTCCTCATCTTTGCTTCAAACACAGCATGCTTGGTGTCTCTAGAAAGCTAACAACAAGATCTAACTACTGGTAAATTTTCTCGTTAAATCTTTAAATATCTAACACACAAGAACAATGCAACCGCAGCTCTACAAAACAAGGGTAAATGGGGGAGCACTTGGACATGGCTTCGCCCACACAAGAGAGAGAGAGAGCTTGGCCAACCAAGCCCTCTTATACAAGTAGGAAGAGTCTCAAGGGTGGCGGCCACATCCCCATCCTTGAACCTAACAACCCCTAATCAAGATCAAGGGCCCACGATCACTCTAGCCCTAATCCCGATTTTAGGGCTGAACACGCCTAAAACCCCTAAATTAAAGGCCTTTTGCCAAAATTAACCTCACCAATGTGTTTAAAACACATTGAAACATTAGGTTTGACTATTCATACACCCCAATCCGAGTTCTAGATCATTTAAACTAACAATTTGCAAACTAATTGCAAGTCCCCCAATAATTTCGATTCTAATTAATCCAACAAAAATATTAGCAATCCTTCTCCAACCCTTCTTCTTCTTCTTTCTTTTTCTTTCTTCTTCTTTCTTCTTCCACATGAGTCTTTCCCACACTCTACTCTATCACTAAAACACTAAACTAACTTCATCAATAATCATTCAACAATTAAAATTCCTCGATATCTAACTCCACTACCTCTAATTAATATTCTACATCCCTAATGCTCATTCTTCTACTTCTCCCACTTGCACCACACTTTAAGTTTCATTTTGTCTCTTTTTGCTTCTCGCACATCTATTTTCCTATTAACAACCAGATTCTTCTACTAACACTAATTCAATGATAGTCCAGAGCTCTACTACTAATTAACTACATCTAATCACAATGGTCTGACTAATTTGCTAGTTTCTAAATAGTTAGTCTAAAACCAAATGTGAACCATTAATTGGGCTCACAGCAGACAATGCGGCCTACACAGTCTTCACATTTGCGTCTACATCATCAAACCAAAGTAGAGCCTCACCTCTTACCAAACCGGGAAAAATCCTCAACCGAGTCGTCAGATCCTCCTGGTTGGCGTCTATGGTGACTTCAAACTCCTTGATCCATTCATCGGCATCTTGGCTGCCATTGCATCGAAACTTATTATATTTAAACCAGGTTCCCGGCCGAGCCATAGTGTTAGTAGCCGATCTCAGTATAACCGGAAGATCAGAAAATCTTCGGTGGCTCCCACTATCAACAATTGGTAAATCAACTATAGACTCTCTGTAATTACTCTCCTCAACAACTTCCAACCCGGGGTTAAGTCTTACTAATACCGGACGATGGATTCAAATTGAAAGATTACCCTTCCGGATGCGTCGCAAACTTCCTCCACGTCCAATTGTTGTACACTAATGTTCGCCATGTCCCCAAGTCTTGAACTTCTCCTCTTGAACTAGGTTCTTCCGGAGAAGATGCTCGAGACAAATACCGGTTAGGCACACCTTCGAATGAATTTATCCTTGTAGACCTCCTTACTCCAAGTGTGTTCCTTGAATTCCTTCTCATGTGTTGCACCTAGAACAAACCAAGAATAGCCCACATGTAAATATCCACACTTGGAGCTTATTAAACAAGAATTCAAAGAAAATAATACAAATACAAGATCAACCGGATTAATTCAAACAAGGATATACCGGTCATCACAAAAGTCCTTGTTAAGTTCCAGTTACCAGAAAAAATCAACAATCACATGCAAGACATAAAAAATTCAACACAACCAAGAATCCTTGGCAGCGGTGCCAAAAAACATGTCGTAGTCTACTGGTTTGTAATTCTCAAAGTTAACCAAAATCAACCTTAAGCGAGCTCACCTAACCAGATCGTTTTGAGGGATTTTTATCGTGCATTAAACTCTTTAAATCTTAACAAAACTTCACACTTAATACCTCAGCACATCCCAAAGGATGGCTTCCCCGGTACCAGAGTAAGCGGTTGCAAGTAACCACAAGTGTCTCAGCTAAACTCTGTTGAGCATTAGAGTAGTTTTTTGGTAAGTTTTTACAGTGCCCCGAAAGTCACCGCCCTCCGTTCTCGCAGTCCAGAGGCCTCAGTATCCACAATCTAGCCCTACACCTTGAAAGAGTTAAAAAGGTTGCAGCCGGTTTACCGATCTTCACAATCTACTAGAAACTTCTCCCGGTAAACCGATCACGCAAGCCCGGATTCCAACTACAACCACACCCAATGAATAAAACAAAGTATATATAAGGCTCACAACAAGTTAGTTCTAAACAAATCATATGAGCAAGACAACCTTCCACGGGGAACGTCGGAACTTGTCCACGGCAAGGGTGAAACCCCGGAATTCTCTAGACTCAAGCTTAGACGGGATCTCGCCCGGTGTATCAAGAGAGGGGAGATCACCCCTCCTCCCCATCAATCCAAACACTTCCCACTTAAGGGAGGCTGTCATGAATAGCCATGGGCTTCCCGGATCCCATCCGCAAAAACAACTCTTCCCAGTCCCACCGGTGAAGGGTTTGGAGTATAGATCCCAGATCTTACTCCACCTATCTAACCTGGGTATCCTACACCCTCGGGAAGTCTCTACTCACACTCAATCACATAACACACAACAAGTCACAACCTCGCACACCTAGCAAAGACACACTAAAAGGACTCAACTCTTTGCTCGTCTACTCATACAAGCTCAACAAAGACTCAAGACCCGAGCAATGAAGGCAAGACATGAGCAAATCAACATAGAAAAGAGTACTTATTACAATAGCCTAAGGGTCCTTAGGTACACAAAGGCTACTAGCTACCCTCCAAAACTAAATCTCCAAAAGGTCGAAATGGCATCTAGAGAGTGCACTAAAGCCAATAGCTATCCTCTAAACTAGATCCCCAAAAGGTGGAAATGGCATCTAGAGAGTGCACAAAAGTCAATAGCTACCCTCCAAAAGAAGATTCACTGAAGGACAAAATGGCATCTGGATCCTAAAATCAAGGGTAGCCTAGTCACCGGCGGATTACCAGTAGACCGGTAAACTAGAAGACTCCCGGTCCGGGACCGGTGAACCTTTCTTTAACAAAAGTAAGTAGCCGGAGAAACCACTCTAGTGGTAGAGATTGGGTGCACAATGGAGCCCCATCGACATCACTACTCTCACTCTAGTGTTTATATCTAGCAACATCTCATCAACCGATGAGACGAATCAACAATAACACATAACATATAACAGAGGCTCAATCGAAAGACTCTTCCGGTTTATCTATATACTAGGGATTGTCAATACGGTTGGAAGTACCCACATAGTCAAGAGAATCCACCGGAAGGTTGGATGTCTCAACCGAGAGGTCTATCAGTGAAATAGGAATATCCACCGATAGGTGAGAAGTATCTATAGATACACAAAAAGCCTCCTTGAGATCAATAAGTATAGCCACAACAGACTCCACCGAGGACTCCGGTGGTGAGGAAGACTAGTCAACCGGTTCTTTCCTGGTAGAGTTTATCGGGAGGCCTTATTTTCTCTCATAAACCTTTATACCCCACTCCTTGGGGATGAGAAATCCACTCGACTCACCGGTGTTTGAGTATGTGGATCATCTTCCTCCGAAGAGCAAAATTTGTCGTAGACAAATTTTCTCTTCTTTCGGGGTGGACTCTGGTCTTGCAACGGTGTGGTGGTACTTGGAAGCTCGGCAATCATCTTGGTCAACGTCATGATAGTCTCTTGGAACGTAGTCTTCAAGTCATGCAACTCCTTTAGAGTAACCCAGAGATCCCTCTTCCCCTTGGCCACTAGATCAAGTTTCTCCCAACCGCGAGTAAGATGACACGGTTGTCCTCCACTTCAAAAATCTTCCAAAGAACCCTTTGGAGACCTCTTATCTCCATTAGTTCTATCTCCATCTCTTGGATCTTCCGGGTCACCTCCCGAGCAAACTTGGATATGTTTTCTACGAGAATGAGTTTGTTGGATGCCCCGAGCAGTAGTGGTGGTTTCTCCTGGTGGCACCGAGAGGTCCTTCCCTCACTCGAGATCGCTTGAGACAAAGAGCCTTCTAGTAGATTTGCCGATAACGCCAACTGGGACTCTGGTTGTTGAGGAGGATCCCGGGGAATGTGATCTAGAGAAGACATCTCTTGTCTCCACATATTCTTCTCATTGGGTTCTAAACAATGGTGGTGCTCATACATATGCATGAGATAGGGGGTCAAGAATGACTTGGAGCCTCCACCTTGTTGAACTGCTTGAAATTGAGACAAAGTTGCTTCAACAAACAAAGATCCTCAATCTAGGGAGGATTCTTCAAAAAATGCTTCGATGTAGGCGGTGGTCAACCGGGCCATGACCCTTTCACGTTGGTTGAGATGGAGGATTGGGTTTAGAAACTCAACCGCCCTTCTCAACCGGTGATTCATGAAGTAGTCGCTCTGGAAGCATTCCAATGCATTGTAAGGGTGTGATACATGTTCTTTTAGCAGCTCCCGGTTGATTTTGGATATCCACTCACTCTCTTGACGAAGACTGTACACTTTGTGCCATTCATCCGTGGTCAAAGCCCGGGAATTGGCCGAGTAGACTCCCCGTGACGTCATGAGAGGCTGCAACTCCGCCATTGCACGTCCCCTCTAGAATACCCACGGCTTTTGGTGCGAAATTTCCCCAGGAACTCCGACTTCAAGGAATGAATTTTGTATTTGAAGTCAATAAAGCAGACATGCATGGATTCAGTAAGGCACCGATTGCAAATGATTGTTCAAAGAACGAAAGAGCTTTATTACTGAGAATATTGTATTTACAGCAAGTCAATAAAGGTCTGACAAAATGAACATTCGAGGGCGTCGGCTGCCAACCGACGCTGCTATCCTATGAGGAAGAAATGCTTTCGAAGTCAGATCGAATGTCAATGAATGCATCACATTGAGGGGACTGTTCCGAACATTATTAAAACGACAGTCGTCGAGAAGAAGAGTGTTTAGGCTATTTGTTCTAGTGCCTAACAAGCCGGACGGATGCAAAAACAAGGTAGAAAGCCTGCGGATATAAAGAGTCCGGCTATTGAACAATGTCGTTGTTGTGTCGCAGAAATTGTTGTGGAAACCATGTCTAATTCATCTAACAATGCCACACTGTCCTTCAAGAGCTATCATTTGTAATTTCAGAAAAGAGCTAGATTAGTCACTCCAAATTGCCATAGTGAAGTTGGAAACACAGAACTTGAAAAACTCTTTTAGCATTGGCCGGAAGATGGAATGCCATTTCTTGTCGGCTCCAACACCTTGCGCCATCAACATACCGTTCAAGGATAGGACAAGGAAGTACTTATTGACCTTCTGAGATGGTCCGCCGCGGAGCGATAAAGACCACTGACTTGTGTCGCCAACTCCAGGGTTAACCTGGAGATATGAATGGATGACAATGCATGAATTAAGAAACCATCAAGTGCAGAGGAAGTTAGGATAATTACAAGTGATGTTTATTATGGGTAAACATTCACACAAAGATAGTATCACTGTGCGAACTCAAAAATAAAATTCCATAGTCATGACAAAAGTCACGAAAAGAAATGGGATCAATTTCAGCGTCGGCTGGAAGCCAAGGAATTAAACTAACGCCTACTTGGAAGTGACCTTGGATGCTTCACGCTTAGAAAGGACTAAACAAACTGCTCCCATTCCGATTGACCTAGAAGCAATAGAGGGTCCCCGGGACGGCATTCAGCACAGTATTCCAGGGTCGACAGGCTTGGGTTCAAGGAAAGTCTTCCTGCGGCCGTGAGGCACAGTAGAGACGAGGGCCGCATCACGCACGACCGTATCCACTTTGGTTGACTGTTCATCATTGAAATCCGGATTCGCAACTTCAAGACAAGGACGACGAGGCTTGTCACTCCAAAAAGGCTCGGCAAACTTCTTCACCATGATAAGGTGGTCCATAGTTGAGGTGTACTCGGGAACAGTCCAACCCACTTCTTTCATCACACTCAGAAAGGAAACTATCACCGAGAGAGCTTGCCAACTCTCGCCGACAGTCTTAGTTGAAGTGAGAGTGTAGGGCATCGTATGAATGGCGTTATATGGAGAATTCTTGACATTTGAGTACGGATGAACATCAATCAAGAGGGTGTTGGCATTATTGGCTCCTTTTCCTATCAATTTTCCATATCTAAGAAATAGTGTTGATAGCCTCTTGAGGTAGAATTTCTTGCCATCGAGAGTATACCAAGCTACATCGCAAAGGGTATTATTGAAGACATGTTTGATTCTGTGAAGAATGTATTTGAACTGATCTTGAAGGTCATTAAGAAGAGTTTCCACTCCAGCCGGGCTTTCGGAACTCCAAATCACGACAGTAAATTTATCAACACAGTACTTGAGAAATTGCTGGGTGTGAGGGCAGAACTTTGTAACACGGTCATCGCCATGCGTGAGAACCAAACCATTCAATTCAAGTATAAGGAAGTAATCTTTCAGGGGTGTCAAATCCACTTGAACCATGTGCTCAAACGCTTCGGATTCTCGATCAACAGCAACCTGCTCCACAACACTAGAAGCACCAAGTACAGAAGTACTAGTCCCCTGATCAGCTGAATTAAAGAAAGACCACTTACAAGACATCAGATCCTCAGTCGGTTGCCAGCCGAGGGACCGACTCGAAAGATAAGAAAAGGTCAGAAAATATTTCATAAAATCAAACATAAAATTAGCAATGCACCTGACCACAGAATTAAGAATGGTTTATAAATATTTTAGAAAATTAGTTGAACGCTAGGTCAGTAAATTCTGAAGCTGTAGTAAGCTAACTAACAAACTAACCTCCGGATGGATTGCATGCGCGATCCACGTGAGGAGACAGGGACTCGTTGGGGAGATCTTTGCCATTGGGGGTCATTGGCATTCCCAGTCTTGAAGAAGAATTGCTTCTTGCACCACACTTCGCAATAGAATCCTTCGTCTATGTTGATGGAGACTTTGGCCACTTCAATCCAGAAGTTTTGCTGCTTATTTTTGACCTCTTCGCTTTAGGGCTTCCATGAGGGACGTTTGTACCAATAGAAATCACAGGAACTTCTTTTTGAGGTCCAAACTGGACGACGCCTAAATCCGGAGTAATCAGTCTCCGAGCAGCAAGGTCCTTCGCGAGATTAAGAGGATAGACGATCTTTGCCTAAGGACCTGCCAGAGATGTGCGGACAGCCCGGGCGATTATTTCAACTTGGGGTTGCTTGGCCATATTGATGACCACAAGACCGGCAGGCATCGACTCTTCCACTACTGTAGGCAAGACTTCCGACACAATAAACTGATGTCCTTCGTCGATCGGGATTATTGGATGGTCAAAGCTAGCCTTGTCATCATTCAACCCGATATCACGATCCGACATCTCGTCGTCCGATAAATCAAGCACTTCCATCGATTTCCGTGAACTGGATGGTTGGGTGGAATCGACCACAAACTCTTCCACTACCTCCAAAGAAGCACGAGCAAAATCATTGTGTTCTACGACCTCCAGGGTCGGCGATAAATTAATTCCAAGCTGAGCAGCCCCAAATGAAGAATCACACTGTAGAGGATAGGTGATTCCATTAAGTACACCAAGTGGCTGCGGAAGAAAGGACATGTTCTTTACGCGCTCCTTCGCAATAGCAACGTCACCTTCCTCGCGCACAAACGCAATCACAGTTGCTTTCGCCCGCTGAGCACAAATACAATAAGCTAAGTCACTAGTCCGCTGAAAAAAACTGTCGGCTGCCAGCCGACGGGATGCAATGACAAGAATCGAAAAAAGCATGACTAAAAAAAATAGCAAGCACGACAAGGGGTAAGGAAACCAACCAAGGCCAAAGCTGTGACATTTCCACCATCCCAGGCATTGAAGACGGTCAGGTTTGATTTCTTCACCGCTAAGGTGGGACCCAAAATTTTTGTGAGCAAACCCATGCAAGGATTGCACACATCTCCACACCAGCTCTCGGTCGAGGGCAAAGCGGCGTCGTTATAGAAATGATTGAGAGGTCTCGACAATCCCATCACCTTCTTGAACTGGCTGAATCTTTCAAGCTCATCGCTCGGCTAGTTGTAGAGGATTCTGACGTTAGCCAAAGGTCTTTCGTGCATGGCCGATACCTTGAACTTCCTACTACTGTCAGGGAGGTAGCGAATTGTGTGGAAGGCACATACCCCAGTCAAACCACGACATTCTGACTCAATTTGGAAACTGGAGTTGTCGTCAGTTATGAGAATTGTAGGAGCGAAACTCTCACACTCATCATCATCACTCACTTGCAGCACCCTCTGCACAACTGCTTTGAGCCCGTCTCTGCCGATAAAGATCGATTCCCCTGCTTCGTCAAATCCGAACACAACGAACATCTCGCGAGCTCCTTTCTCAAGTTGCACGTCCTCTGTCGTCGATCTTCTTCACTAGTTCGACAAGCCCCTTTGCAACACAAACATCAAAGCGAATGGCGAACTCATCAACTAGATCCTCATCACATAGAACGGCGTACTTTTTCACGGCCGATCTAAACTCGGGCGGGGCCTTAGAAGTTGTTGGAGTGATGCCGTTGTTCCTACCCTTCAAGAATATTGTGCCTCCATCAAACTGCTTTATCTCGCGTATGATGTTATCAAGGGTTTCATCATTGATACCCTTCCCAGCACCGAGCAATGTAAACTGCTCATACGCCCACGGAACAGAAGCGGACTCTCCAGGCTTCTTCAAAGGATAATCGCGGTACTTCAGCATCAATTTGTTTTTGATGATGTAGCTCATCTTCACATCCTTAACCCACGACTTCATCGACACACCAACAGCCCCCTTCTCCTTTCTTGCGTTGACCTTAATATACACCTTTTTATCCAGGATCGCCTCAGCAAGCTTCATGGAGTCCTCATCACATAGGTTAACGAGGTACGAAAGGTCCGTGTGCGTGATGTCCCGCTGCGGAATTCTAGGAATCGGGAGAGGAGGTTGTCCGTTCTCCCCAATTAATTGTCCCATCTGCCAGGCAGTGAAAACCACTTGCCACTTGTTGTAGAGGTCATCAGGAACGAAAACAAGGGGTAGCTTTTGGGTCTCCACGTCTTTAGCCTTACTCATGATCACAGTGAGGTGATTCTTGCAAAAATCCTACAACAATCACAATGAATACTGTCAGGTTCTAAGGGATCTCATGCCGTCGGCTGGGAGCCGACGGTCAGAAACACTTAAGCAACACTACAGGGTGAAAGTCCACTAAGGTGGTATATTTATAGTGTCACAAATGGTTTTGGAAAGAATCACGAACCTTCTTTTGCTATATAGTGCAAATGTGGGATTGATCTTGGAATTCTATTGATGGAATGTCATAATTGACTTGATTTAAAGTCTAAGAACTCCAAAAATGTTGAGTTCCGACTTACGGTTTGGCCAATGTAGGTATATCTTTCATCAATATCTACTTATCACAAGTATATGACATTTACCAAATATACTTATTTTGAGAGTTCTAGGAAGTTAAATACTTCAAAAGTCTTGGAACACATTCATGCCATAATGTGTTCATATATTATAATTAAAAATTCTAGATCAAAAACTTAATATTTTCACTTTTATTGCTAAAAAACGAGATACTTCTTCAAGGCTCTTGAAATAGGACTCAATGTTGATTTTTTCTTTGATTTCTTATCCAATCAGATACATCATGCATAGATCCATCTTGAAACATCATTTTTTTTTAAGATTAACCTTTTTTTTCCACTAAATTGGGCAAAATCAAGTTTATTTGGCCAAAAAATATTCTATTGGGTATATTTATTTTGCCCTAAAGTGTGTAACCCTAGCTGACTTCTACCCTTTCCACAGTCGGAGTCTTGCCTTTTTTTTGTGACATTCCGCCCCACCACTCGGTCTCCTTTGCGCCTTGCAATCTTTCTAGAAGCACTTGCACGCAAGGACCTCACAAAAATCCTCGTTTCTAATAATTACTTCTGAATTATGGAACAACAAGACGGAAGGTAGAGAAGAGTAGAGAGGAGAGAGCGCAGAAACAACAAACAAAAATGGTGGCGCCCTCTTCTGTAATACGTGTTTTATATCCGGCATGAAGTACGCTCGCTCGTTGCAATCGTGATGCCATTTCCGGATCCGGATACCATCCGGACTATTCTAATCGGTTCTGGATTCCACCAAACTCCGGGCTTCCGGGTTTCCAGAAAAGTACAGAAATTATATTGTTTAAAGATGCCGGCATAATAGTGAGACCTTATTTCTATTTAGGCCCTATTTATGCTATTAACACCGAGTTTACTACCTAAATTTTTTATTTTTCTCCAATTTCTTTCCGGATATACTGGTAGTGTCCGGAACCAAGTGGGAACACCTTCCCACAACCAACTACAACATTTTGGTGGGTCAGCAAGCGCTTTATCCCTTGGTTTCGAGGTGGACAACTGTACGGAGGAGGCCTGAAGTAGGCTTGTATTGTCTGCCGGTGATGGCAGAAAAAAATCTCATTCCGCTTGTCTTTGCAGCTAAGGCAATGACTTCCACGGCGGATGCAATGTTTAGGTGTAGTGCTTTGGCATCCGATTTGCCATGTCGTTCTACGCTTTTGGAGAAGACATATGCTTTTATGTCAGAGGTAGTAGAATCACATGAGCACACATCAAAGGAGATTCCTACATGTCATTGCAAGGATCCCCTTCCTCTATGCGGCACTCAGTTGGAGCTCACATGCCGCAGTCGAGAGATTGTGGATGTAATTGATGCTCCACAGCTTTTAGTGGACTCTTCTACTCCGTTGTTGGCTCGCACTATAGAGTGGCGACCACCGGATAAGGGTATTACCCTTGTGGAGCTATTTTCCCGTATCGATACGAGGCTCGCAGCTCTGTTAGAGGCCAGGCTCAAGATACAACAATATATCCATGTGGATAGTGGCTTTGCAGCCAACTGTGCTTCCTACCATTACATTAAGCATCTCTGGCATTGTATCTGGAGTAGTTACCACCTTCTGCAATTCGAGGGTGTTTTGGCAAGTTGCCACGTGAGGTGACATTGATCAGTGAAGATGATCTTCGCCAGTTAGGTCACGTGGACTTGGTGATTGCCGGATGGCCTTGCCAAGGCCATTCACGAGTGGGCAGTGGACGTGGCATGGATGATCCACGGTCGGGTCTCTTTGCAGATTTTCTCAAGCTCATCCGGTGGTGGATTACCCACCAATCGACAACACCGGAGTACATTTTTGAGAATGTACCCCCATTGGGAGATACACTGACCAAGGTGCGTGAGGATGGGGCGTACATCCATCACCTTCTTGGTCCCCCTACGTTTGTTGATGCCGCGGCGTTGGGCTCTTACACCCATCGGCCACGTTGGATTTGGACCAACATGGCATCATCAACGACGCTCACTTCTGCAGTTATTCAAGTGCAACGGCCCATGCTCCGTGAGGTCGATGACATCTTAGATGACCACCGTGTGTCCATGAAGGTTACCTAGGATGATGAGCCACCATTGGTCCTGGTCAACTGCGTTGGTTTCACTCGGGGGGCGTTTCCCATGTTGATGTGTTACCGCGGCCTTTTGCCTATATGACATAAGGTCCAGGCATGGTTTGTGATTCTTCTTCCCAAACTTATGAGGAGCCTTCTGCCGATGAAAGGGAGCAGGCAATGGGCTTTTTGACAGGCACCACCGCCGCACCGGATCTCTCTGAGGGCCAGCGTCGTTATTCGTTGGATCAAGCCATTGACCTCAACACCCTCGTTTGGGTTTGTGGCCTATGTTTTGCCGTTTAGCGTCATTTGAGTGACCATCAATGTGTGTTGGAGGCAGATCCTAATGGTCAGGGTGAACCAGTGCCACATCTCAGAGAGATTGAGGAAGTGGAGTTGTTTTTTTGTTTGAAGAGGCATGCAGCTGAGGAGCTTTGTGCTCAACGTGTCTTTGCAGCCTTGGCCAGGGCCTTTGGTCGAGAGGATGCCCGGGATATCTTTTCCCAATTTTATCATCACGACACGGTAATTTATGTGGATCCCGTGAATGACGAGTCTGAGGGCATAAATGCCTTCTCTGCTACAAAGTTGCAATCACCGGCCGTGCCGATACGCAGTGAGTCTTCTACGGTGAAGAAGGAGACCACGGAGTTTGATGATTGGCCTTTGGATTTGGGGCCACATCTTATCGGTGCCAAGGCACGGAGGCTACGAGGGTTTATACGTTTGTATTGTAGTTGTTTTGCCATTAGTCTCCATGATTTGGAGGGATATAGAGGCAAACCAGTACACCTCCACTTGGAAGACGACCACCCGATCTTCCGACAACCATATAAGCTCAGTCTTTCTGAAAAAGTTGGGGTTCGGACTTGTTGTTAGGAGTTGTTGGCCGCTAGCTTGATTGAATTCTCTAACAGTGAGTACACTTGTGCCACGGTTATGCCATCGAAGAAGGATATCTTTGGCAACAGAACGGAGAAGCTGAAGTGTGGAGACTATAGGCCGGTCAATCCCATGACCAAGTTGGACCGGTACTCCATGCCCACTCCAAAGGAGCTGTTTGATGCGGTGGGCCACACTAGAGTATTTAGTCCTCTAGATTTGCGATCTGGTTACTACCAGTTACCATTGATGGTGGATGACCAGGTGAAGACTACATTTTAGAAAGTTGATCAGGATGGGAGATGTCAACTCTATCATTGGAAGTTCCTCCCATTTGGCTTCAAGAACGCACCCCCTGAGTTTCAAAGGGTCATGGACCGGGTGTTGACTAGTTTACCATTTGCCCAATGTTACATTGATGATGTTATCATTTTTTGTAGCAGCCCAAACGAGCATCTGAGGCATCTTCATGTGATGTTTGAGAGGTTACGGAAGTGAAGACTGTGCTTGCACCATGGCAAGTGCAAGTTCTTCTACAACCGGTTGCCATATTTGGGACATATGATTGTTCCAGGGGGTCTTAGCGTGCAGCAAACCAAGGTGGATGCGTTGCAGAAGATTCTTGCTCCAATCGACAAGTCACGGCTTTGAGTTTTTCTTGGCTAGGCGAATTACTATTGCCGGTTTGTCAAGAACTTTAGCTTGATTGCTAAGCCATTCACCATTCTCACAGGAAAGGATCAACCATGGACTTGGGGACGGGAGCAGCAACATGCGTTTGTAACTTTGAAGCTGAAGCTCGATTCAGCGCATGTACGGTGAATGCTACGTGACCCTTTCAGTTCCACACAGACTGGAGTGTTGTGGATTAGGGGATGTGTTAACTCAGGAGGATGATGAAGGAGTACGTTGTGGCATTTGCTTCTAAAAACAACAACAACAACATGGAGTCTAACTATTGGTCCTAAGAGGCGGAGGCCTTGGCCGCGGTTTCGGTCATAGCCCATTTTAGGCTATACTTGTATGGGCATTATTTTACATTGGTGACCGACCATGAGCCTTTGAAGTGGCTCATCGAGTCTGACAAGCTTACTGGCAAGCTCGCCAGGTGGACATTGTTGCTTTACGAGTATGACTTTAAGGTTGTACATCGGGCTGGCATCACGAATTTGGATGCGGATGGTCTATCTCGCAATCCAAGTCCTTTGGAGGAAGATTTGGATGGTGCCATGTGGCATGGGGACTATGAGAGGGAGTGAGTTTCAATATGGCATGCAGCAGCTTACCTCACGATGATGTTTGGCTCCGCATCGACGTTGCCGAATTTGCCAACGGGTGAGGAACCGCATGGGGCCCAAGCTGTTATCGATGTCTAGTAAGACGGTCCAATCTTGCACAAGCTACAACATGGAACACTTCCTCCAACTCTTTTTGCTATGAAGCGTCATCAATTTGGACACTGAATAGCAAGGTTTTGTTGGAAGATTGGCCTTCTATTGTGGGTGTTGTGTGAGCCCCAAAAACGGCTCCCGATGTCATTTGCGCATTAATATTAATTAATTAGCATTAGGAAGTGGTAGTTAGGGTGAGGTGGTGAAACTAAGCCACCTATTGTGGTTAAATGGCTCAAAAAGGCCCTTTATGTGCCATTTCCTAATTTAGAAGGGGGTCATCATTCCTAATTGGGGATCTAACCTCGTTAAAATTAAAAGATTAAAAATTTAGAAGACAAAAGGGACCCGTACAAAAAAGGAGACACCTTAAATTCCATGTGTATTTAACACAATGAGAGGAAGACTTGAGAAGAAAACAAAATTAATAAGCAAAGAGGTAAGTGAACAAATAAGCAAATAAATAAAAACAAACAAAAAATGAAAGTAAACAAATTTAAAGCTCGGTGTGCAACCATGATGTGGCCACTTTTTGTAGTTAATCTTTAAGAACTCATGCATGAAGTAGTGGCACATGGCCTTGGAAGAAATTAGAAAGGTTTAGATAATGAAGAGGGGAAAAATTAGCACCAATTATTGGTGATCATGGGTTGGCCTTGGTGGCATGGCTTGAACTTACTGTTTGAAACTTTTATTTTTAAACTACACCTTCCCCCCGAGCTGGCGAGGGGGGATTTTTTGAATTCTAAAGGGAAATTCTTCAAAAGGCTAAGTGACCCTGCAAGGTCCGGGGGCTGCGAAACTAGGTTCCCCGAGGGTATCGGCGGGTATCGGGAGACACCGGTGCGAATGCGGAGTTGGGCGAGCGTGCCTACCGAGAGGGGGTCGGAGAGCTGCCGAACGGCTCTGCGTTTTTGGTGTCGGGAAGAGAGATGGGGTCTCCGTGAGAGTGTAAGCGGAGGGAGGAGGACGAAACAAAAAATAAAAGACGAGAGGGCGGAAGCGCCCCAAACCCTGAAGGGTAGGTGCGTTTGCCGTGTAAGTGTGCGAATTGAAGAGAAGGGAGAAGGGTGCTCGAGCATCGGAGGATCAGTTGTAGAAGATGGGAGTGGCCGGACGGCTATCTCTCTGGTTTTTTTTTTTGAGTATGTGTGTGAGCGGAAGGTAGGAGAACAAGTACGGCAGGAGGGGACGAGCCCCGAAGCGGAAGCTGCAGTGAGGACGAAGGCCGCTGAAGAGGTGCGTGTGAGCTGGAGAGGAGATGAGAATGGTGCTTTGAGCACCGGGAGCATTGCAGTTGGTGAGTGAGGAAATCGAGGAGGGCTCCGACTGGGAGAGCCAAGCAAATTCCGGCGAGAGGGGAATGACCCTATGACATTGGAGGAGAGTGAGCGAAGGGAAGAGCCCCGAGCTAAACGAGGAGCTCCGCAGGCACTACACCGGCACCAGGATCGACCGCATTCGGAAGGCCAAGCACAAGACGAGCTACACTCCAGAGGTGCCCGACACGGTGGACTGGCGCGAGAAGAACGCGGTCACTACGGTCATGGATCGAAGCTCTTGTTCCAGCAAGTAGATCTGTGGAGGGAATCAATGCGATTCGCACTGGAGAGACTCTTCGAGCGCACAAGCCCCAGAAGGTCCCCGACAATGTGCGGTAGTTAGCGAGAGTAGTTAGGAGAGATCGCATGAAAGTATAGAGTAGGGAGCTTGGAAGCAGAGCAGGCTGTGGCCAGAGATGCGCACGGGATGAAACCCTAGCAGGAGGAAAACAACGATCGGAGAGGGGAAGCGCCCCACGAATCCAGGGCTGTGGAGAGAGCCGGCGTGAGCACATTGGGCGATCGGAGGAAGGTACCGCCGGAACGCCTCGGGCAACAGAAGCTGCAGGAGATCGGGGAATTCCGGGAGAGGCGAGGCGACGACCAGGCGACGGAGCAAGAACGGAAGCGGTGGAGCACAGGAAGTTGCAAGCACGGTGGATCTGTGGAGGCCGGAGTCAGGCTTCCAACAGTGATCAGGGAGTTTTTTTCTTTCTTCCACCTTGGTCGTTGATAGGTTGAGACTTGTAGCGTGTGATCCATGCGCGCACCTGTGATACAAATTCTCTGGCGTTAAAATTGCGCGGAAGCGCTGCCAAAAGTTGGTAAGAATTAGGTCTTCTTGAATCAAGGCACACACTCGCTAGCTGCGTGATATTCAACCTCATTCTGTGGGAGTTAGTGAGTGGATACGTGAACTTGTATGCGAATATGCATGGTTGCATGAAGTTTGAACACAAGGTCATGATTGTTGAGGGCTACAAGTCATGTGAATGGTGAATGCAGTCCGTCCCTGATTGTAGTGATCGGGTCGATACAAGAGTCTGACCTGAAATTTTAGTAGCTTATCAAGTTAATCATACTGAATCAGTAAGGTTAGGTTGAAGAAATTCCGAAATTGAGTAAAAACACAAGAAGTTATTCACGTTGGAAGTTCTGGAGTTCTGGAAGGGTCTGTGACCTGTCTGCTGGTCGCTGGGCTGTGAGTCCGAGTGTAATCCGGATGGTTAATTGAAGGCTGCCATCGTGTTAAGCAAGAAAAACTAACAAGAATACAAAAAACAAACATCGAAAACGGAGTCCTAATCACGAAGAAAATGAATAAATAAATTTTGATATATAAAGAAGAGCCTGTCTGCTGGTCGCTGCTGTCAGGGTCACATTTAGGCCTAGAGTTGGTTGTTGAGGTTATAATCAAGTTCACAAGGTTGAATTGAACCTATCTAAGCTTTAAAACGTGGAAAACGGAGCTGCGAGGTGGAATTTATGCTTGTTATAAGGTTGCGTTCAATTCAAGGCTGAATTCAGCCATCACATTATTAATCATTAACGAACCCTCTTAAGTGACCACACTTGGGGGTCACCATGTTGTATGAATGGTTGAAGGATGTTGCACAAGGGGCTGTATCCCACATTTAGGGTCTTGTGTTCAAGATAAGCCACCCCATTAGGGGGCGGTTTATTTGGCTCACATGTTGCCAGATGGAACTAGGCGCATTGTTCAAAGGCGAAATCAGCGGGCTTCGTTGGTACGACAAGTATACAAAGACCTAGGCCATTTTGATATGCAATAGACTCACTTGATGTTGTCCCGCCAGCCCGGTGGTCGACCAGCATATATCAACAGGTCGCCACATATGTTTCTTCGTGTGAAGCAGGGTTGTCATACAAGACAGACGTCTGGTTCGCCCGTCCGTCCGATTCGCTCGTCCGGTAGAGCTCTCGCCTGTCTGATACAGTCAACATAGAATTGGCTTACCCGCAAGGTAAAAACCAGGCAACGTGGAAGCCACGTATGCACTAAAAAACTGCCACGCAAGATTTAGACTAAAAAAATGGGTAGTTGACTATATGAAATGGTATATTAGGCGTGAGGACGTCCCCGCTCCTAAATGGTAGCGGTGGAGACGTCCCCACCCCTAAATGGCAGGGGCAAAGACATCACCGCCCCTCCCTGCCCATCCCCGCCCCTCCCTGCCCATCCCCGCCCAATTTTAGAACTAGCAACTTTGGATGGCTATATCTTACTCAAAAAAAGTCCAAATTAAGCATATGAGATGTGTTTTGGCATCTACGGAAAATTTAAATGTCGAAACACACCTCAAACGCTTCATTTGGGCTATTTTTGAGTGAGTTATGCCCATCCAAACATTCTCACTCCAAAATTAGGCGGGGAAGGGACGGAGACGTTAGGGGCGGGGACGTGAGGGAGGGGACTCAACCCTTTGAAGGTAGTGGAGGAACAAAGATGGGCAAACTCCATTCTTGCCTTGGCAAAGGCCTTCCTCCTTATCATGCATTGGAGAAACGATATTTATAATGTAAATTTAGTTTTCCTTCCCACTTCTAGGGGAAAACATGATTGTCGTGATGATTGAGGAATGCAAAGATCTTGTCGGAACCAAACATAGCAACTCTTTGTTTTAAATGATTCTATTGGACTTGAATTAGAAGAAGAAGAAGAACTACGGTCTTCCAATGGGACGGCGTAATGTAGTGTTTGTTCATTCTCTTCACTAAGCATATGGCCACGGGACATAGGCTAGTGTATATAGAACTACTTCCCCTCCTCAAGGGTAAACACATTTTCTACACTAAGTGCTTCCCTACACTAATTGCATTAGAGATAATCGACATGTCATCTCCCCCAAGGGCTTTGTGGGTCTCCATACATCGAGGCCGTGGGACCTCCCACCATAATTGGGTGGACTATGGTGGTACTTGAATTAGAATGTTGTATTACGCTATAAACAACAAATTATTTTTGACATTTTCAAAGGAAATATTCTTTGCACAAGTGAAACCTCCTTTGTTATCAACGGACAAGTATCATTGAGTAATGTAGTTTTAATGTAAAGATGTGTTTTTAAATGACTCATCTTAAGGTCATATTCAAATTTATGAAGCATAATGTCGAATCATCCAATGTCCATATATCCCTTGTGTAACAACCCTTTAACTTTACTTTACAAAGGAACTACGCAACTTTACTTTACAAAGGAACTACGCAACTTTACTTTACAAAGGAGTTTTTCAAACATCCAATGTGAGGGAAATATATAAATCCCCAAACATAAGGGGTAGTGTAAGCTTCTAAGCATGGAGGAAATGTACAAGTCACCCAACAATAAAATGTTGCGTGAGTGCCCCACAATAAGTTAGGAATGTACTACTTATTAAAATAAATATTGTTTATTCCAACCCTCCAACCCTCCCATTAATTCATCCATAGACTTTAATAAAAAAATACCCTTTTTTCATCCATGGAGAAATAGTGAGAACCTAAATCAGTAGAATCTACCATTCAAATTTTGTACCTATTTTTTCCATGATATTTTGTATGTACTAATTACATAGTTTTTTGACATTATATCTAATTATATATTACTTATAACCATATTTCACACTTTTAAAGCAATGTATGTTACATGTACTTTCTTTATAAAATTTCACCTAAGTGAATATATTTGCCCCTATTTTTTTATCGTACATAGTTTCTACAATTTTTGCCAGTGGCCCCTTCGAGATTCTTTTTTTTTCCCAACTTCCCCAAAATGTGTGAACGTGTTTTATTTGGGTTAAAATGTTTTTTTACAATACAAAAAATACTTTTTTTTTGGAATCTTAGAAGAAGGTAATACTCTTTATATGTAAGTATTCTACAACTGAATCCAATGTTAAGAAGGGGCATGGGAAGATAAACAAAAAGGTTTAGAAACATATAAATAGTTTGCACGTGTTAGAGGAAATGTAATAATTTCCAATTGAACATAAAGAAGTTTACATTCCCAATTTATAAATTCGGCATATATATATAGTACAAAACAACGTCAAAATTATATTTATTTAGGAAAAGAATTTCATACAAACCATATAAAGTTCTATCGTTATTGTATATTATAGACATGAGTTCAAGAAAGAAATTAATAGTTATGTTATATATTGCTAGAAATTTTACTAGAGCTTCTATTCACATTTATATTTTTTGTACATCTATATGTATAATAAAAAACATTTGGTCGTGTGTCTCTCCCCTACATCCATTGCTTTTACAATAGACATGTTAAATGTGACCTTTTGAAGGTGTCACCCTTAAAAGCAAAGCCTTTTGGAGTTTCATCTAACCTTTGTGTGAAGCATAAAACCGAGATAGTTAAAATAACTATGACTCAACAAATTCGTCCCTAGGGAATTGAAAGTTATGTTTTGCCGTAATATTAGTGTCACTATTATATGTAAGTGTGGTCCGTAACCCTTACAAAGCCTTGATTTAGCACCATAATCCGTTAATAATCCTCCAAGTCAAGTGCCATTAAGTCTTCCATAACATCCTCCACATCCAAGTGCAAGTACTCTGCCCTCCCTATGGCTTCCGTTGTCTCGTACTCACCAATGTTCCATTCCATTGCTTCTTCTATTGTTATCGGTTCAGCGGGAATTCCGTTCTTCTCCTCTTCCGTTCCGTATCTCATTAACCAGGTGTAATCTTCTTCTTGTAATCTCGCTCCTATCTCCGTTCTTTGGTTCGCTTTGATCCGTATGTAGATTTCGTGGTCGATTCTCTCCTTTTCCACTCGGTTTACAATCGTCACTCTGTCCTTATCGCTATTCAACCATCCATACTTCAAATTCAACCAACACCTGAATGCGTTGAATTTCTCCTCGTCCGTTAGTTCCAATCCTGGCATTACTTCATCTTCATAATCTGATTATGAATTATGTTCAATTCATAACACACTTTTATTCTGATCATTATTTGATCGCTCTATTATTTATCTCCTAAATTAACCCGCAATCGCGGTCCTCAGATTTATTTTCGTATCAATTCCTTATGATTTCCTTCTCTCAATTCACTCATTTCTCCTTCTCGGTGTCATTGATTTACTGTCAATTGACTTCATTCACAACGTAATCTTTCTCAATTCTTCAATATGCACAACATTCAATTACATTCAATTCCGGAAAACAATACAGCAATTTAAACAAAGAGATAGCACAACGCGTATCTCGGCACTACAACTGATCAACACAATTGGGCCTCGAGCCAGTTCCAAAAACTCCTACTTAAACACCCGCAACTCCCAACTGTCTACCCTTTCACCGCAACCGACACCCCTTCCGATCTCAAGTCCGTTGGAAACCCTGAACTTAAGCTCCTAAACCTGTAACTAACTTACTTTAACTACAAAAAAGGGTTAACTCAAAAAGAAAGACTATTCTACGTTCTACATAGCCCCACTCCTATTGTGCTGCGTCCTCGCAAACATGGTAGATCTCTAGTCGGTTGTCGCGACGCATGACTTCGATGACATCCTCCTCTGCGTCGGTCGGTTTCGTTACGTTTGGCTCCGTCTCGAGAAGGGGTTCGGTCACTCCCTTCTGCTCACGGACAGGTGGTTCATCGTCCTCCGTCTCCGAATCTGAACCCTCTGCCTCCAGGTCCATGATCTTCTGTTTCACGTCGTACTCCTCT
The DNA here is from genome assembly GCA_963971425.1 of Bryoerythrophyllum caledonicum. Taxonomy (NCBI): domain Eukaryota; kingdom Viridiplantae; phylum Streptophyta; class Bryopsida; order Pottiales; family Pottiaceae; genus Bryoerythrophyllum; species Bryoerythrophyllum caledonicum. The sequence goes on from OZ020514.1 coordinate 28,290,579, forward strand.
ATGCTCGTCTGCCCCTCCGTACGAGTCCGCTCCTCCAGTAATGTGTCCGATGCTGGCTGCTTCCCCTTATCCGTTTTGACGGGGGTCGGCGCTCTTACGGGAGTCGGCTCATCGTCTTCCTCCTCCGTCTCCTCTAGTGATATGACTTGTCGCACCCTCGGTTTCGGAGTTCGCCCTGGAGTCGACAGTTGCCGGTTGGGTCGCTTCAGTTCGTTGAGCAACGACCTACGGATGATGCTGCTCACGTAATTGGAGCACAGCAGCGCTCCCATCCTCCCCGATCGCCTCTTCATTCTGAGCTCATTGTGAATGCGATTGTTCACGTACGCCGCCCAGTTCATCTGCATACCTCTCAGCGTCGCCACCACTGCATACAAAATCTTCCGTGGCACGTACGTCGAATGTCGAAGAATGGCCAGCCGCTTCGCCGCGAAGCGCATCCACTCCACCAGCTCCGGTGTCATCGCGTCGGCCGCTCGCCATCCTTGCTTGGGGTCCATTGCGTCCAAGCCCGACTTGAATTGCTCTTCCGGGATGAAATCGTCCGACACCACCGTGCCGTTGTTCACCGCCACCTCGGTGATCGGCAGGTAACAGTGCTCGTGCAATGTCGCTTGATCCACCACGATCTCCACCCCATTCACCTTACTTGTCCCGTCCACCACGTCGTAATTCTGCACATACTCCTTCACCAGCGCCTCGTCTATGTCTGGTAAGGATTGTGAGAACTTCACAAACCCTTACATGTCGGCCTGCTTCAACTCTCGCTGAACCTCTCCAGATTAGCAAGCTTCCAGCTGAATTGGCTCCATATTTGTCACTACTACAAATGTCATGGGAGGAATCTCCTCCTTCCGCTTCACATTGCGGCTCTCTCTCACAGGTGTTCTCTTCTGCTTTGCCATGATCTCTACTTGCTCACCGCTCTTTCACTCCTAAACCCTTGCGCACACACTCTCTTGACACACGACACGCTCACGCAAACACACAACAATGTCTGGACAGCCCCATTCCTAAATATTTGCCCGTGATGAACTTCAGAGTGACGCCTCCTTTTCCCTCCTATAGCACTCATTGTGTACTCGTTATGATGTTCATGCGTTATGATGTCCACTCACACTCTTTTAATGATGCTATACCGCCATTTAGTCACTCGATTCACCTATGACCTAACTTCTTAAGTATAGTAGGCTACCTACATACCCTCCCCTCCAATCAGCCAAGAACCCGTCCCGGGTTCGGCTGATAATATAATTTTAATCTATTTCCATTAATGCGTGTCGCCGGTTGCTTGCCCTCGTAATCTTCTAATTGAACTGAACCGTTCTGGAAAACCTCCGTGATTTTGTACGGTCCATGCCATCGTAATTGAAATTTACCGGGAAAATCCAAATATCTGCTATCATAAAGTAAGACAAAATCATTTACAGAAAAGGTTTTCTTTTTCAACTTGCTATCATAGTAACTTTTCCGTCGTTTTTGAATGGCTTCCATAACGAGAAATGCATTTGCTCGAGTTTCATCTAATTTTTCCAACTCCGTTAACCGCTGTTGAAGAGACTCCATATCACCGAGTCGATCCCGTATGGCTATCCGTAAACTGGGTATTTCGAGTTCAATAGGGATAATAGCTTGTGTTCCGTAGACCAGCTAAAATGGAGTTGATTGAGTAGTAACTTTATATGCCGTTCTATAAGCCCATAATGCTGCAAATAATTTAATATCCCAATCCGTACCGGTCCCCATAATAGTTTTGGTCAAGATTTTACACAAAATTCCGTTTGTCTTTTCCGTTTGGCCATTAGCCCTTGGGTGATATGGTGTTGTCTTCCGGTGCTTAATATCATATTTATCTATTAACGCTTGAATAGTACTATTAATAAAGTGAGTGCCTCGATTACTAACCTGTTCTTTAGGGCATCCAAATCGGGTGATAATATTTTCATATAGAAACTTGGCAACGATGCTAGCGTTATCGTTCCGTACTGCAGATGCCTCTGCCCATTTTGTAACATACTCCGTCGCTACGAGTATATAACGTTTTTGTCCGTTACGGGAGGCAGGTGCGATTGGACCAACAAAGTCGATTCCCCATTTTTCAAACGGTGCTTGTGCTAAAATAGGAACGAAGGGCATAGCTGAGGAACTTGTAGGGCGACCGACCCGTTGACAGGGATCACAATGGCGTGTATACCGGTGAGCATCCTTAAAGAGAGTGGGCCACCAATATCTTGAAATCAAGACTTTCCGTGCTGTGGAGTCGCCAGCAAAGTGGCCACCACAACTGTCTTTATGGCATCCGTCTAAAAGCATCTGTACTTCACTTTGAAAAATACAACGCCGTAATACCCCATCTTTACCCTTTTTATATAACACGTCCTCCAACATAGTATATGGTATACTCTTTTCAATCAGATTCTTCTTCATTTTCTCCGTAAAAGTAATAGGAAACTTTTGTGTTGTCAAATATTGAATAAGAACTACATAATCTGGTGAGACTATATCAACCGCGAATAAATGAGCATCCGGTAAAGCATCTAGGATGGCTTCCGTACCAAGTTCCGTAGTTAGGCGCGATAAGTGGTCGGCATTAGCATGTTTCTTACCTGCCCTAACCTCAATGGTAAATGTAAATTCTTGCAAGAGCAACACCCAACGGGCGATTCGGCCACTCAATTGAGGTTTATTCACCATATACTTAAGCGCATCGTAATCAACATGAAAAACAAAAGCGTATCCCAATAAGTAGTGACGGAATTTCTGAACGGAATATATCATGCCCAGTGCTTCCCGTTCTGTAACAGTATAATTCCGTTCAGCCGAATTCAGCTGACGGCTACTATAGTATATTGGGTGATCGTACCCTTTGTCATCCTTCTGGCTTAAAACGGATCCAATTGCCACGTCAGATGCATCGACATAAACATGAGACAACTTATTCCAATCAGGTGGGATCAGAATAGGCGATGTTAACAATTTTTGTTTCAATGTTTCAAAAGCCTCCGTACACTCCTGTGTCCATTCGGGTCCCGTATCCTCCGTTGGCTTCTTTAGTAAATTCGTTAAAGGTTGACATATACGAGCGAAGAATTCAATATACCTTCTATAGTAACTGACATGTCCAACGAAACCTCTGACTTCTGTGACTGTCACTGGTCGCGGTAAATCTGCAATGCGTCTTACTTTATCGGGGTCCGTCGCAATGCCTTTTGCCGATACAATGTGTCCTAATAATTTGCCATAGGGCACGCCGAAAGTACATTTTTCCGAATTTAAAGATATTCCAAACTCTGCACATTGGAGTAAGCACTTGTCCAACCAATCCAAATGATCGGCCTTACTGCTAAACACGCAAAAATCATCCAAAAAAATCTCCATAGAGATACGTAGGTATTTTTGAAAAGCTTGAGTCATAATCCGTTGAAAAGTGGTTGGTGCATTACACAACCCGAATGGCATCACTTTATATGCAAAAGTTCCCCAGTCTGTTGTAAACGTAGTTTTTAAACGATCCTCCTTAGCGATTTGCACTTGATTGTAACCTGAAAAGCCATCAAGGAAAGAATAACATTCATGCCCTGCTACCGCATCCAGTATACTATCCGTGAATGGTAATGGAAAGTAATCCTTCAAGGTGACTGCGTTCAGTTGACGATAGTCTTGACAAATGCGTAATTTTCTGTTTTTCTTAGGTACCATAACCATTGAAGGAACCCATTCACTGTACGGTACTGGGTAGATAAAACCCACCCGTAACAGCTTATCCAATTCTTCTTTCACCATCAATGAATACTTTGGATTTAATCGATGTTGTCTTTGTCGGATCGGTTTCGTGTTTTCCTTAAGATATATCCTATGTTCACCAAGCTCTGGCGCAACTCCCTTCAAGTCTTCATAAGTCCAGGCAAAAGAAGACTTGTGTGCCCTAAAGAAGTCCGTCCATGTTACTAACGTTCGTCCGTTTATTCCTTCATACAGCTTAATGGGCTGGTATTTTCCGTTACTTCCGATATCCACAGACCGACAACCCGGGTTCCCAGTATAAGCTTCCTCTAGTGGTACATCCGCACCTGCGTCCGTTATAAAATCTGATGGATTAGTGTTCTCCAGTTCAGGTTCCAAACTACTTACCATTGTGACGTTGTAAGTATTCATCCATTTCGCTATAGCATGATCCGAATTATCGGTATCAAATTGACCTATAATATATTCTCCCGGTTGTCCACATTGATAAACTAAATTAAATCCTTGTTGTCTTTCAGTACATTCCCCAAATATTGATTCCAGTTCCTCCAGATCCTCAGATGAATAACCACTGATATCTACTTCAGAGGTGACCTCCGTCAGTGGCACTTGTGATTCCCCATGATACTTTACTGGGTACATCTGTAATACTATCTTCTCACGTCCTCTACCGAGGGTTAAAGTACCCTTTCCCCAATCATTTTTAGCTTTTGCTTTGTATAACCAAGGGCGTCCTAATAAGATAGGATAAGATGAAGCCGAACGGGGTAATTTAAATACCACATAGTCGATATTAAACTCGTGTCCCGCAATAATAGTCAAAATATTTCGGACCACTCCGACGGGTTTTACTCTACTATGATCCGCCATCCTCAGTGTTAAGGCTGTAGGTGATATGGAGGTTAGGCCTAAAGTTTCTGCAGTTTCAGCCGTCATCAGGTTCACACTCGACCCACCGTCCACTTGGACTCCCGTTACCAATACTCCGTCAATGGAGACATCGATCATCGGGGCTCCAGGGTCAAGATTTAAAGCCACTTCATGGATATCCTTATTCCGTATTCGTCTCCGTATTAGCGATGCATTGAGTGCAATTCTACAGTCCGGTGCAATTGCCAACAATTGCCTCATTGAAATACTTGGTCGAATTTCATCCAGATCCTTCATAATATCATAGTGTTGTAAATTTGCAGATATGCCCAGCTGTTTCCTTTTTCTCTTTACTTTATCCGTCCCTCTTTTAGGGATCCATTCCTTTGATAAGGGTAGTGATGCTGGCAATACGGAGCCTCCCTTTTGTACTTTCATGTCCAGGCAAAAGTCCGTAACCACTTGTGGTGGTTCTGTGAGTATTGGTGCATCGGTGTTTATAGTCCTCTCATTCGACTTTGAACACGCAATTAAGCAATTATGCACTTGGCCATTTAAAAGTGCACTTGGGTACAACGGCGGCCATTGCGAACAAAAGTGGCAAAATTGCACCAAAAAAAAAAAAAAAAAAAAAAAAATGTTTTCCAAAGGAAAAAAAATTGAGCTTCTGCAACAATATTACTTACAATCATGGTTGTTAATATTGGAAGCGATTTTTTGGCATTTTCAACTAATTTTTGGTGGCCCTTCATTAATACTAGATAAATGTATATTTAATATAGTTTCACAATATTTCAAAGATAGATTTGAAAGATTGTAATATAAAAACATGCATAATCACAAAAAAACATACTTTATGCAATGGTTGGCAGTTGGTTAAAAGATATTCTATGTAGTACATAATGCATACAATGGTGGAAACTAGATAAAGATGCTTCTACAATTGGACTTAGCACCAATAGTAAAAACACCTTTACACCTTTGGGATTAATGACATACGTCTTACATCACCCTTAGAATATACTACTCTTACACATACACTATTATAGTATATCAATTACTATACGAGGTCCAAAGTATCCTCGAGCCTCAACATTTGGAAGCATGGCCATTATTTGGTCTATGGCGGTCGTCCCGCTATTTTCTTTAATTGGACTGTCCCTCATATCAAAGGGTGCACGTTCAACAACTATTGTAATGTTGGAGACCTCAAAAGACCAAAATTGTGAAGAACGATGCTTGTTGTTCCGGTCTTTCAGTGGAAATTCTGATCGATATAATTTCAACCTTTTCGCCTCTACTTTTGCTTCACAATTCCTAACCTCATGTTGCAATCTTTGAAAGCACCGTTCTTTATATGCAATGAAGTCATCCAACGCCTTTAGCTCATGTTTGTTTGCTGCAAACACCTTTGCTAATGCGGGTCGCTCTTCTCTACCAGACAACAACCTCAATGTCATCGTCCCTGCCTCCAGCCCCATAGATCCTTGCAATAATGTTTGTGTTGTATTCGAACTTCACTGATCCCCTCCTGATTCGCCATATAGAATTGCATGTGGTGAGAAAATGTTTTGCCAACCAATGAATCCGGACCTGTTAATAAGTTAAGTATATCAAGTACGTTGATGGACTGTCTTCAACGTACTTGATATACAACTATAGCATTGATTAATATCTTTGTGCGTATGATCTACTGTAAGGAAAGATAATTCAACCTCTTGAAAGAAGCCCAATTCCACCAATGTAGCATATAGAACAAACATATAAATGTTTTTGTTCTCGCGTGTACAGTTGTCTGCTTGGATGCACATTGTTGGTGGCAAAAAGCCCTTCCTCCGCAACACATCTCCTATCACATACAACAATGTGCTCACAATCTAGTTGCTATCATGTTAGTCTAACTTCCTTCTTTAATTTCAAAAATATATAATACACCCTTTCCCTACTTCTAAACATAGATGAACAAAGAACCATCATCATTTTTGACATGATTATAATGAATTTAGACCATGTGTAGGGCACACTTTTGACACCAAATGAATTCAAACTTTGATGATCTACTCAATCTATGGAAGATAATGAAGTGTTTCTCTATTTCAAACACTCTTATAATTTAATCTTTCTGGTCAAAGTTGATGAAACATTTTGAGTATCTTACTTAGTAATTTGAAATATGGGCTTAAAGATCATAGATAATAGAACAAATATTTCATTTTGTGCGGTCCCTACTAATCTTTCAAACCCTGCTTGTTGAACATGACTCAATACATTGTATTATATGTCTAATATAACTATCCACCACAACAAAATGAAATATTATACTCCATATGTTACTAGTACGGAAAACTATTGCAAAATATGAAGAATTCATAACCATGCAATTGTAATGTGAGTAATGTGAAGATATTGTGACAACCGTCACAAATAGAAACAAATTCAAAAGCAATAAAACAATATTTCTCACCTTAAACTAAGATGCACGTATTAGTAGTATAGGCACCAGAATGTGATGGCCTTCAAATCAATTCACCGTTTGGCAGACATCTTCTTCAACCTTTGCCAAAACCCTCTACACCCTCGATAATAATTAAATGGTTTGTTACTTCACAACAAGGGATAAAAAATGCAATGTATCTTCATATCAAATGCTTACATCACATTTTCTATCTATTGTTGCGGTACTTTATAATTGGAGAACAAAAAAACTCTTTACATTTCACCAAAAAAGTATTTGACCATACAACAATCTAGATTATTTAAAGATTGTGATCATTGCAAGCATGGTCAATAAAGAGTTGCACCCAAAACAAAAACTTATGGGATTATTTAATAATATAACATGCTCTTTCAAAATAAAATTTGAAGTAGTACAAAAAAAAAGGCTTGTTGTATAAAAATTGTTACTAAGTGTCACATATGGGCTTTTTGAAACTTTGGTTGGATTGTTATGATATCTATTATTAAAATTTCTCTTTTGAATAGTTACTGCAGGTGGGCATTACCGAAACCTTAGTGAGTACAAATTTTTCCTTCATCTTCCATGTATGAAAAGGTTGTAGAGTTTAAAATTTGAAACAAGAAGAGCGTCGACATCGGGGAGCTCCAAACACTTTTACTATGACACTCTATCGAATGTGAGATTTTCAATACTAGGAAGTAATATTATTACCTTACATACTATTATTAAACATTTATTATTTTTAGTTAAACATTGCATTTTATTCAAAGTCAAAAAATTTCTAACATTGCCACACATTTTTAGCAAGGAACCAAAAATACTACTTCATTTGGCATAACCCAGACAATACAACTCTTCTGGTGCGCCACGTGAGAGTGTTGGAGTTACCTGCAAAGGTAAAATACAACATAAATTTGAGGATCAAAGGCCAAAGCCAACAAATACGAGGGAGAAAGTTATATCTTAAGAAATGGAATGAGTACCAATAATTGAATTTTCTTTCAAAAGGGTGAAAAGATTTGTACAACCAATGGAAGTGAATAGACTCAAAAATTACAAGAATGTTTTTAAGACAAAATCTGCACATGAAAAATTAACCTATACCTCTCCAAACTCCAAGGATCTTCTTGGGGGACTCTTGAAGGTTTGGACACGTTCCTATGGTGTCAATTTATAACATTCTTCCATGAATTTTTTATTGTAGATGGACTTTACAAAAATCTTGGTGTGGTACTAATTTTTCCTAAATCCGACATTTAATGATTTTTTTTTAAAAAAAGGTTTTTGCTTGGGGAGGGCCGGCACGTCAGGCAACTCAAAAAACTTTTGCTAGGACACTCTATTGAATGTGATGTTCAATACTCTCAACTAACAATAATTCCTTTAATCTTGTTAAAAAAACCTCTTCTCTTCAAATGTAAACATATTGACCTAAGTAAATTATTTTCACACATTACCGGGCAAGGTACAAAAAAAACTTTTTTTTCACAAAAAACTTAAAGATTTCCATATTTTTCACTTTTATTTTTTTCTAAGTCAATATGTGGTGTAAACCTTCATATTGACCATTTCAATTTTAATTTTAAATCATAGTAAGTTCACCAAAAAATAGAACCTGAATTGGCAATTTTGAACCTCTACTCCTTTCACAATTTTTTTGAATATGCTAAGCACCTTTTCTACCTCTAAAAATTTGTGTACAAGGAACTAACATCATGTTTAACACAATGGTAATGGATTTAGACCTTGTGTAGTGCAAAAGTTTGACACCAAGTGAAGTCAAAGTCTGTTGATCCATTAAAATCGACGAAGAAAATGAAGCTTTTCCTTCACCTTCAAACACTGTAATCTATCAATCCGTGTGGTCGAAGTTTATGAATCTTTCTAAGTGTGTTACTTGAAAAGTCTTACTTAAAACTTAAAATGAGATGATTTTTTTTCATTCTTAATCATTGCACTACAACGGGCAGTTTTGAAGAGTTCTTAGTGTGAAATTTCGGTGTGAAATTTCGGTGTGAAATTTCGGGGTGAAATTTCGGAGTGAAATTTCGGATGAAATTTCGGTGTGAAATTTCGGTGTGAAATTTCGGTGTGAAATTTCGGTGTGAAATTGTCCCAACAGAATCATACATGATATACAATATTTGACGATCAAGTTTGCATGGTTCAAAATCATTGGTGCAAAATCATACCTGCGGACGAAAATGAAGAGTGACAGAACAAAGCTTACAGATTTTGAAACAAAAATGAAGATCAGAAACATGGATCAGACACATACTTGCGGCCGAAAATGAAGAATGACAGAACAAAACATACAATTGTGAAACGAAAATGAAGAATGATCAGAAATGTCGATCATACGCGGTTCATTAGAATGGAGAACAAAACTCTTCGCTACCTTGGTACAACTATAAGGGTCGCAAGATACATAACCAGGATACGAATCAGACACGGATGCGGTACGTATGGCTATCAGTGAACGCATTCAGATGCACGATGAGCACGCACCTAGTCTCCGACTTACAATCGTGTGCGCCGAGAGCTCCTGCTCCACGAGTTCCACATCTTCCTCCTGTATACAAGATAATAAGATCACAAGCAAAGAAGAAGATCATCACATCATCAAGATCAATACTTGCCATTGTACACTAAGCTCTAAGGCGGCGCCATCCCTAAAGTGGCAGTAAACCCTATCGCTGAAAATCCCAAAAAAAACGGACTGCGCCGCGTGGTGTGTAAACCCTAGAGTTGCCAGAAATTGCGGACCGCGCCACCTGGGGTGTGCGCGCGCACACCCCAACAACCCCAAAGTTAAGCCACAAATCTTACAGAGCCCTATGTGATCCGGACGTGCGGAGAAGACGACGTGCTGCAACCATAATCGAAGGTGTGTTCCCTTACCTCTCTCCTCCCTCCTCCCTTGCTTGTGCTCGTGCACTGCAACGTGCTCGTGAACTACGACGTGCTCGTGGACATGGTCGTCAACTTGTGCGCCCACGTATTGTGTGCGTCGCCCTCGACATCTCCGCCGCCCTCACTACTCGCACCGCGCTCTGTTCCTTGTGCCACCGCGCTCTGTACCTCGTGCCGCCGTGCTCTCCTCTTGCACCGCGATCGTGCTCTCTTTGAGCACATCGATCGTGCTCTCCTTGTGCACATCGATCGTGCTCAGCGATTGTGCACATCCATCGTGGTCTCCTAGTGCCTCCGCGTTGTCCTATTGCACCACTATCGCGCTCTTGTGGTCTTCAACGTCGTGCTCCTTGCCCTTGTGCCCGTTATGCAGACGTGTGTACTGCCCTTGTGATTGCATATGTTGCGCTCGTCGCCCTCACGGTCATCGTGCTCGACGTGCTCGTAGACCTCTTGTTGGCGACGGCAACGCTGGTGCGGATCTCGTCCTTTCTGTCATAAGTTAGCGATAAAACCCTAGAAAGCGCCGCCTCCCTGAAACCCTGACATGACGGTTTGATGTAGGGGTGTGCGCAGGGGTGTGCGCGCGCACACCTCTTCAGGGATGTGGTTTAACCCCTAAAGTCGAAATGGACCAGAATGTGGTCGGTTTGACTCTGGTCAGGCTCTCAGTTACTAAATTTAGATCGTATGAAGTAAAATTTTTGGAAGATTGTAGAGTTTTCCCATACCTTTAAAATGACACCATTCATGCTTCAAAATTCCTCATACTTTAGGAGATATTCACGGTCAAAGTTTGAAAACACTGTTAGGGCATGCTGAAATCTGCCCAGAACTGCGGTATATGCTCATTTATTCTCAAAATCTGCCCAAAATCAATCAGATCGCAGTAACTTCAAAAATTCACCAGAAATTGAGATTTTACTTTTTTTCAAATTTTGTTTTTCGTACATGTAAAAGAGGTAGTAAAGTATGATCTCACCGTTTGAATTTTCAATCAGATAATTTTTTACATGCCTTTTTAATTGTTGAAAATGGGCATTTGTATTTGTATTTCAGCATACCTCCATGTGAAAAATTAAGCATTTCTTTAGGTTTTATAGGTCCTATGAGGGTAAAAATTATATGGACATATTCCTTACTCACATAGGAACAAGAATTTGAAGACCCTTATGTCAAATTTCCTTTCAAAATTGGTTTTTTTGGCCCCCAAAACATTAGTTTTCCATTCTACAACAAGGAAAAAATCTTTTTTTTCAACTTTGAACATTACGATCTCACAAATGGAGAGGGATTTGAATCTAAGATTCGGTATGCATGTACATGTACAAGTTAGGTACTAGATCTTACGGTTACATACTCGAAAATTTGTCAAAAGTTAAAAATTTTCACCTTGCATTGAAAGAGGGCAGTTCTGAGGGTTTTGGCAGTTTTGAGGGCTTTCGACTTTAGGGGTCAAACCTTTGTGTTGGCCTTTTGGATCAAAAACATATGTAGCTTTGATTAAAAATTGATAACAAGCAATTTTCTCCTTCTCTACCTTTGTTTGATTGTTTTGAATATGCTACATCCTTCCGTACTTTCAAACATTGGTGTACAACAAATTAACAACATACTTATTACGATGTTAATGAATTTAGACTTTGTGTAGTTCAAAAAAATGGTCTCCAAGTGAATTCAAAGTCTGTTGATCGAATTACGCATAGAAAAAAATGAAAATATTGTACTACAAGAAACACTAGAATATTTCAACCTTTGCGGTCAAAGTTTATGAAATGTTGTGAGTACGTTACCTTATAAGTTTTTATTGACATTGTACGGTTAAATGTTAATTGTCGGAATATTTATCTCTTCATGATCATGTAAAATGAATATCTTTTGATGAAGATGGACATTCTCTTAGAATACAAATCTAACACGGATGGAAAAATCTTACACCATTCTAACAATTACTATTGCTCTATAAGGAGGTACAGGTTTTTTAAAGTGTAGCGTTATGGCACCAACAACGATTGACTATGTCTGGGAGAACCACGGCTGGTGAATCGAGGAAGTGGAGCCGTTAAAGGCATTCTTGTAGGTGACGTGTAATCCCTTTCATCTAGGGAAGCGTACATCAACGTTGGAGAAGCGTTTTGGCGAAATCCAAGCAATTTTGCTTCAACGTGAAGATATGATATATGTGACGTGCGTTCCCGGTCCTAGTCAATTAGGGATTAGGACTTTTTTCTCTAAGGAGCTGCTTTTTGCACCCGTACCTGCAAATTTGCTTTAGGTTCCAGGGCAAGTGAAATTTCTCAAATCACTACAAGCGTTTTGGGTGAGCATATCTCATGCGGTACATATTGCTAGACATAATAATGTTTTGGGATGTTTGGGATTATCGCCGAAGATGGTGCTGAAAGCTAAGAGGATGATGGAGGAGCATATTAGATATGAGGCATCACGGGAGATAGATCCAACACGTGCAACAACTTATAATCTACCAACAAAACATGAAGAGACAAAACCAATTTATCTTGTTCTTGTACGTCCGTTGCACCTGGATTGGCGGCCAATGGAGGAGAGGAGAGAGCGTGAAGATCATCATCACGCCAAAAATTTTGAGTAGCCTACATCTCATATTCCACCTTTAGCAAGAAGACGTCTTTTGAAGCGGCCACGACGTGATGAGAAGAATATAGCTTCTTCTTTTAGGGAGGCCCCTCGATTTTGGATGGAAGCGGTAGAAGGTTGACTAGAAGCGCCTTGGGATCCGGAAACACAATTCCTAGGTTAGGGCTCAGAACAACTGAATCTCATCGTAGGACCTCCGCATCTATGCTAGATGATTTAGTGAATTTATCGGCCGTGGCAGTAGAAGACGAAGAATTTAACAACCTATCAGACCAAATCTGAGATCTATATGGGAGGCCTAATAGTTCATCCACTCGGACGATGTTCAAAAGGCTATTGCTTTAGAAAGTGCGGCAAGTGCAGTGCATAGGTTGCCCATGGGATAGGGTGGAAATGTTTCGGTTAAGAAACTTGCAAAGAACATGCAGGATTTGGCCCATCATGCATGGAATCTGAGCAATGAGTTGCTTTGGTAGAGGATGAGTGATGAGCCTTGGAGTTGTATTATTGTCAAGTAGACATGTTGTTTACATAGCAGAGAGCTAAATATAATGCCCTTCAACAAACTTATGTAGTTGCCGCAAGGGATGCTCTATTGTATTTAGACTGGATCATATGACATATGTGATTGTTTTGTGTTAGGATAGTTTTAATGTGTTTGATTATGTCAACTTTTGACTATAGTAAATAGTTTTTCCTTTTTTCATGGAGATGCGTGCTTTATTTTGGTATCTCTTATAAATTGCATTTGTAGTGAGATTACATAAAATCCTATAATAATACAAAAAATATATATAATAACTTTACATACATGATTGAAGTTTTGTAAAAGGAATTGTAGATTAGACTATGAATCATGTATTCTATAAAAAGTCATATAAGATAGAAAGAAAAATAGAACAAAATATATCACTGACTTGACCTTCAAGAACTAATAATTAACGCAAAAGACATGTCATTTCAATGAAAGTAAAAAATGAAAATTGTCCCAAATGTTTTTTCCCCCTCAAGTTTTGAGTCATAAGTTGCCGTTAGTCACCGCCAGTCAATGCACTTGGCTAAGTGCATAATTGCTTAATTCCATGTTTTTGGTGAGCTTGCGTCGGGTACATCACCCAGTAATATAGGCTCCGTTCCTGGAGGTAATACTCTTGGTAATATTTTCGTGACACGTCTAGCCTTCCGTAAAGTCGACCCCTGTTCTATTTCCTTATTTTTGTCCGTATCGTCGGGAAAAATTATCTTCTCCTTGTTACTTCTAGTCTGTACTGTTGCCACCAATTCCACTCTATTAACGGGTAATCCTTACATGGGACCCTTCGATGCCTCCGAAGGATTCGTTGCTTGCATATGTTGGTCTTTATTGTTAAAGTTGAAGGGAGCATTACATTCCGCCGTAGTGTGTCCATTTTGTTTGCAGTTACCACATAATGGAACGTAATCAACGGTGGCTCTTTCATTTGTGCACTCGCTGGCATAATGTCCCATCTGTCGACATCGAAAACACCTAACTGGTCGTTTAATATTTCCTCCCGGTATATCAGACATAGGTACAGGTATGAAACGGCTTGGTGCGTTCCATGTAGCCTTTGTGAAGGACCCCGGTTGTCCTGTATTTACTCGATTATCCATATTTTGATTCTTCATCCAGTATTGTGCATTGGCTTCATAACTGTGTCCTTGATTATATCTATATTGATTATTCTGTTGATTGGGTTGCTTACTCCCATTATATCCATTTTGTGCTTGTACTTGATTCACGTCCCATGGTGTTATTGGTATCACTTGCTGACCTATATACATCTGCGATCTGGTCAAATGCCAACAATTTTCCATAGGGTGGGGCTTCCCACATATTTGACATTGGCCCTTCAGGTTCACTGGCGAAGGGCATTCCGTATTCATGTGGCCCTGGCCTTTACAGTTGGTGCACCACACATTGGGTCTGAAGTTCGTTTGTTTCGGTCGCTTTTCTTTATCCTTAGCCATATTGACTGCCAATTCTTCCATTTTCTTCGTTAAATTCAACAACAACTGTTCATTAGCACCCTCTTGTCCTATTAGCATAACGCCCAGCTTAGATCCTTCCAACCTCGGGGGTAAATCTTGATACGGCGTTGAAACTACGGATGGGGGTATACTTTGTATTGGTGCTGCATTTATTATCCCTGCTGGATATGCCCTTGCGGAATTGGATACCGTCATTGGTTTCGTGTGAGTTCCCAGTGCCTCCATCCAACTTGGTCCCTTAACTCCATCTGCAGGTATCATTGTCGATCCTATAGACAAAACGGGGTCGAAATGACACTCTTCCCACAACTTTGCTCTTAGCAGTGAGGCTGCTACCGTAGCGGGCCGTTCTTCCTTTACAAACATTCTTAGTTCAGGTGGGTACAATCCGTTAACCAAGATTGATAACACAAACGATTCTGGCAAGTCATTATTTGGCCATCGGCGTATTATATCTGCCACCCTCCCATAATATGACTCCACAGCTTCTCCTGGGATCATTCGACTATTGATCAGTCGTTCTCTTAACCTATCTTCATAACCCACTGGTCTGAAATGCGCCAGAAATGCGGCCCTCAACGTATTCCAATTCGCAAAGTGACCCACCGCCTGTCGATTATACCAATCAAATGCCACTTCCTTCAACGTGGCTGGAAACCATCTTAACCACACATCTTCCGTTCTGCCATTGTTCGCGACACACGCTGTTAGAAATTGAGATAGGTGCTGGTCTTGATCCGCTCCTGGCCAACCTCTAAAAGTCGGTAACGGAGCAACGTTCGTAGTGCGATCCATTGCCACTCCCATTTGTATTACAATTGGTACCGCTGGAAATCCAGGCGGTGGTGGATTCAGTGGGTCAGCCATATCTTCTTCTTGTTTTTCCTTTTCCTCTTCTTCAAACAATCGTTCTACTATTTGTTCCTCCTCTTGATCTTCGTGATGTTTAGCTCCTAATAGCGCTTGCAGTTTTGCTGCTGCCGAGTCGAATAAAGTACGTAATGCTCCAAATGTGCCCAAGGGGGTTCCCAAACCTTCCGAGATTCCCTCTCCTTGCGCTTGAGTTCGTAGGCCAACTTCTGGATAGCTCCGTCCGTACAACGTTCTCGGGGCTACGGACGATCCCGTCCACAATCGAAATACAGATTCTCTTTCCTCTACTGGGCAAGATAACGCTCGTCGAAAATCTCTTAACCACGGTTTAACCCAACTCCTTCTTCGTTGGCTTTTCCGTACTCAATCCTCCCGCTCTCTAATTAGATTTCTTGTTCGCCATCGCCTTTCCCTTGTGAAATCCAACGATCAACATTCCCTTCAGCATCCACATCTTCGTTGTTCATAATCTTCTCCAAACATTTCCAACATATTACACATAATTTTCTTAATATTTACAATTTTATCAGTTCCCCGGCAGCGGCGCCAAAATGTGAAGCATAAAACCAAGATAGTTAAAATAACTATGACTCAGCAAATTCGTCCCTAGGGAATTGAAAGTTATGTTTTGCCGTAATATTAGTGTCACTATTATATGTAAGTGTGGTCCGTAACCCTTACAAAGCCTTGATTTAGCACCATAATCCGTTAATAATCCTCCAAGTCAAGTGCCATTAAGTCTTCCATAACATCCTCCACATCCAAGTGCAAGTACTCTGCCCTCCCTATGGCTTCCGTTGTCTCGTACTCACCAATGTTCCATTCCATTGCTTCTTCTATTGTTATCGGTTCAGCGGGAATTCCGTTCTTCTCCTCTTCCGTTCCGTATCTCATTAACCAGGTGTAATCTTCTTCTTGTAATCTCGCTCCTATCTCCGTTCTTTGGTTCGCTTTGATCCGTATGTAGATTTCGTGGTCGATTCTCTCCTTTTCCACTCGGTTTACAATCGTCACTCTGTCCTTATCACTATTCAACCATCCATACTTCAAATTCAACCAACACCTGAATGCGTTCAATTTCTCCTCGTCCGTTAGTTCCAATCCTGGCATTACTTCATCTTCATAATCTGATTATGAATTATGTTCAATTCATAACACACTTTTATTCTGATCATTATTTGATCGCTCTATTATTTATCTCCTAAATTAACCCGCAATCGCGGTCCTCAGATTTATTTTCGTATCAATTCCTTATGATTTCCTTCTCTCAATTCACTCATTTCTCCTTCTTGGTGTCATTGATTTACTGTCAATTGACTTCATTCACAACGTAATCTTTCTCAATTCTTCAATATGCACAACATTCAATTACATTCAATTCCGGAAAACAATACAACAATTTAAACAAAGAGATAGCACAACGCGTATCTCGGCACTACAACTGATCAACACAATTGGGCCTCGAGCCAGTTCCAAAAACTCCTACTTAAACACCCGCAACTCCCAACTGTCTACCCTTTCACCGCAACCGACACCCCTTCCGATCTCAAGTCCGTTGGAAACCCTGAACTTAAGCTCCTAAACCTGTAACTAACTTACTTTAACTACAAAAAAGGGTTAACTCAAAAAGAAAGACTATTCTACGTTCTACATTTTGCAAGGTTTAATCAATTTAAAGTTAAATTGACACCATTTGGTAAGAAGTGTTCTGAAGCAACCACTTTAACTTTGGAACATTGTGGCCCTTAGAGAATGCTTTTGAATGCATCATCTTTCTTTATGATTGAATTAGGTAATAAATAATCATAACCCCAACAATTTAAAGATATATTTCATCGACCATATGGTTATGAAGAGTAATTCGTGGATTGTTCCAAAGAGCTTGTTACACAAGAGATATATGGACATTGGATGATTCGACATTATGCTTCATAAATTTGAATATGACCTTAAGATGAATTATTTAAAAACACATTTTTACATTGAAACTACATTACTCAATGGAATTTGTCCGTTGATAACAAAGGAGGTTTCACTTCTGCAAAGAATATTACCTTCTTTGAAAATGTCAAAAAGAATTTG
Organism: Bryoerythrophyllum caledonicum; assembly: GCA_963971425.1. Taxonomy (NCBI): domain Eukaryota; kingdom Viridiplantae; phylum Streptophyta; class Bryopsida; order Pottiales; family Pottiaceae; genus Bryoerythrophyllum; species Bryoerythrophyllum caledonicum. Next base: position 28,308,145 of record OZ020514.1, read on the forward strand.
TTGTTTATAGTGTAATACAACATTCTAATTCAAGTACCACCATAGTCCCCCCAATTATGGTGGGAGGTCCCACGGCCTCGTTGTATAGGGACCCACAAAGCCCTTGGGGGAGATGACATGTCGATTATCTCTAATGCAATTAGTGTAGGGAAGCACTTAGTGTAGAAAATGTGTTTACCCTTGAGGAGGGGAAGTAGTTCTATATACACTAGCCTATGTCCCGTGGCCATATGCTTAGTGAAGAGAATGAACAAACACTACATTACGCCGTCCCATTGGAAGACCGTAGTTCTTCTTCTTCTTCTAATTCAAGTCCAATAGAATCATTTAAAACAAAGAGTTGCTATACTTGGTTCCGACAAGATCTTTGCATTCCTCAATTATTACGACAATCATGTCTTCCCCTAGAAGTGGGAAGGAAAACTAAATTTACATTATAAATATTGTTTCTCCAACGCATGATAAGGAGGAAGGCCTTTGCCAAGGCAAGAATGGAGTTTGCCCATCTTTGTTCCTCTACTACCTTCAAAGGGTTGAGTCCCCTCCCTCACATCCCCGCCCCTAACGTCCCCGTCCCTTCCCCGCCTAATTTTGGAGTGAGAATGTTTGGATGGGCATAACTCACTCAAAAATAGCCCGAATGAAGCGTTTGAGGTGTGTTTTGACATTTAAATTTTCCGTAGATGCCAAAAAACATCTCATACACTTGATTTAGACTATTTTGAGTGAGATATGGTCATTCAAAGTTGTTGATTTCAAAATTGGGCAGAAAGGGGCGGGGACGTCACCGTCCCTTCCCCTAACGTCCCCGCCCCTTCCCCGCCTAATTTTGGAGTCAAAAAGTTTGGATGGGCAGAACTCACTAAAAAATAACCCGAATCAAGCATTTGAGGTGTGTTTTAACATCTAAAGTTTTTGTAGATGCCAAAAAGCATCTCATATACTTAATTTGGACTTTTTTTGCGTGAGATATAGCCATCCAAAGTTGCTAATTCTAAAATTGGGCGAGGAGAGGCGGGGATGTCCCCGCCGTAGCGCCACCGTGGCTTGACACGTCTGAATGTGACGTGTCCATCACAGGGAAAATTCCTTACCTGCAAAAAATCACTTCAGGCAATCTGTCTGGTCCGAACCGCCCGTCCAGTTGTCCCGTCCGATCACCTCAACCCGTCCATTATAACAACCTTGGTATGAAGTATGTGATTGGATTAGAGCCAGCTTCAACACCTAATCACCCCTGTTGCAGCCTTTGCCCATATGGGGCTAGGATACTTGTGGTCTTTGGACTTTGCAAGTCCACTTGTCGTGACTTTTACATGGAGCAAAGTATGTCTTGGTAATGGTGGAGCATTTCAGCAAGTAGATTGAGCTTGTGGCTCCTCTGCAAAACTCTTTAGAGTTGGCAGCCATGGCATTCCTCAACCGGGTGTTGGTTGAATTTGGAGCCCCAACTAAGGTTTAGATTGACCAGAACGTGAGTTCCTTTGAGCTTTCGAAGCTTTGTATACCAAGGCTTTGATTGACCATTGTACCACTTCTCGAGATCACCCGGAAGATGACAGTTAGGTAGAGCGTGTGGTTCAGACTGTGAAGCAGGGCCTATGGAAGTATGGATTACTTCAAAATGGCCACCGTGATTGGGATCTGATGATACCATGGATTGCCACAAAGTACTGGTTTACTCAACAGGCTTCACTGGCTGCTTTCAGTCCGTATCAGCCGTTGTACGAGCGACAACCAATTCTACTGAGTTTTGTTAGGGAATAGTTGGCTCCGGTTGTGGATATAGACAATCCAGAGGTGTGGGCCTAGTGTCTACGGGATCGGGCGCAGTTCTTCAAGCTGGCTATGCCTATGGCCATGGAGAACTTGTCCATCGCTCAACACCATGACACCTTACGGTATGCTTGTATTCGTAGCGGTGCCTACCGACCTCAGCTGCGACGTTTCTCCACGGGGGAATATATTTAAGTGCAACGTGAGGCGTCCAAAACGTTGGACGTCAAGGCTAGATGCACCATTTTTTGCATGAAGGATGTGTTGCCGAGTGGAATCTTGCTGGAAGGCAAGGATGGCAAGGAGTGTCGGGAGCACTCTAAGAATTGTGCTTCATGTCATTTATCCATTGATGGCTCCGCTCATCCGAAGTTGGCCATTGTGCCCGACGGCCTTCCATCTTTCGTGCGTGGTGAGAAGAAAGGCGCCGCTACTATGTTTCTTTGTGACCATTGCTAGCGTGGTTGGCATATGGCTTGCCTAACGCCGCCTCTTTCTACTCTACCGTCAGAAGATTGGACTTGCCTTCGTTGTTGGAGGTCTTCGAGGCATGTTTTACTTGATGAATCGGCTTGAATTTCTTGTGGACTTGTCATTGTGTAGTGCGTTGCCTTCCAGCTGGAGTTCTTGGTTTCAATTCAGGAATTGGCAATGTGGGGATTGACCAAGGAATTGGCAACAAAGTTGCCTAAGGCGATTGAAGATAGGGCTCACATTGCACCCGATCTACCCTCACTTTGTTACTTCTCCATAAGCTTATTGATTTGGCGACGGGCGACATCTTCGACTGGATGCGTACAGTTGTTGCAGCAACATCACCATGGCGTTTAGTCTTGTTAGTGTTGTATGGTTCTAGCTGGATAGAAGGTCTCTTTATCCGCTAAGGGGGGCACTTGAGGGTATATTATGTGTACTTGTTTTAGTGTATGTTTTTCGTTTATTTGATGTTGGTTATGACTCTCGATCTGTTGTGGTTATGAATTTTTTTTTACAGAACAGTTGTCACGGGACGTGGCGTCGAGGGCCTCTCCGTATCGTAGTTTTAGCGTAGATTTGTTTGTTACTAATTTACGTGTGTTTAGGGACAAACGGCAGCGCACCACATTCATTTGTAGATGATTTTCATCCACTTAGGGTTGTATGCATGTGCGTATAGCGCCGCACACGTCCTTGACTTGACGTCTTTGTCAAGTCAAGCTTTGTGAGTGTGTTTAGAGAGTGATTAGTGAGTGCTTGTAAGTGATGGTTAGTCATTAGTAAAGGCTCCACGTTCACTAGTTTTGCTCGCACTTGTTGATTCTCTCCTCGTGGAGTACAAGACGCTTAACTACGTGTGATTTACATCTCTTTCCTTGAGGGTATATTACATATACTTGTTTTAGTGTATGTTTTTTGTTTATTTGATGTTGGTTAGGACTCTCGATCTGTTGTCGTTATCGATCTTTCTATGCACGACAAGATGGCGCCACCGAGCCAACAAAGGTAAATATTTGGTGCGTATTTTTTTAGTGCCTGCTGAAAATTTGTATTCTAAATATACATGGTGCTCATGCAGGTCCGCAACAACACACCTTCACTTATTTAGCAACGTTGTAGCATATCTTCACCAATTTGGCATTGTTGTAGCACGCCTTCACTAATTTTATTGCTTGCTGAATATTTGTGTTCTAAGTATGTACGTTGCTCATACAGGTCCGCCTCAAAAATCCGAGTAGCAATCCACAAAAGCTCACTCCTCCATGTTTGCATGAGCAAATCCAGACAATGCTAGATGTGTTCCGTGATCTCCTGTGTCGAGCCCTCGCCCGAGCACAAAAGAACACAAGTAGTGCACAAGAGTAGCAAGGGACAAAATGCATTGGATCTATTGTGCAGCAGCCATGCGGTACAAAGACAAAGGCGGAAGCACCACTTCGGAAATCACCACTCAAAGAGGCTACAACATTGATCAAGAAACGTGAGACGATAGAAGTAGACCTACATCACATTGAATCACGGCTACATCATTCAAAGATGGAGCTGGCAAAGCAAGAATTGGCGCATTGTGAGGAAGCAAAATGGGAGGAGTTTGCAAATATCCAACGCTCAAAGCAAGGCATGGTCTTGGTTGAGGGTTGTAAAAAATGGTTGAAGGTTGTAAAAAAAATGGTTGATGCTTGCATGCGCTCTATAATGGAGGATGTCGTTGTTGTGTGAGTCGCATTGTCAGCTATGTCACCTCAAAATAAACATTGGATTACTGTTGTTGGAGGGTTGTGCACCAAAATATATCTGCTGTAGGATTTCATTGGTGACCTTAGTGCCAAAACTGACGTCATGATCGTTCAAAAAAACTATTTTCATCTCCAACAATTTTTTTCTGCCTTTTCTATGAAGTGTAAGAGAATTATACCGCTAAAATGATCTCTCCCATGCGTCTTTTGCGGATGCTACTAGCAAAGATGGCTTAAGCAAACCTACCTTGGAGATGTCTGATTCATCCATTTTGTTTGTTCCAAAGTACGTTGGGCAATGTGGGAAGTCGTCCCACAAGTTTCCGGAAGTTAACCTTAAAATCCGGCATAAATAAAAAAAATTAGTAGTAAAAGATAAGTAAAATTGAGTAATGTAGTACGGAATCAAAAATCAGAAGATAGGATAAGGGACGGACTAGTTAAGTCCTTAATAGCTCTAACAAAGTGCGTAATCCGGAATGCCAATCGCGACTGAATCCGGTTATAATTTGAGCTACCCGGAGGTACCTAGAACCGAGAGAAGAATTCAGGTGATACCCGTTGCGAAATCCGTCATAATCACGATAATGACGTCCGAGCCGTTAAATAACTTTGATAGTGACGTCACTACCGTTGGAAAATCCCGTACTTTAGGGCTGTTATAAAAAGGGCAACCGGCGGGACTTCCCAAAACAATTATCTTCTCTTCTCTTTCTTCTCCTTCTTCGCACTTTTCTCGATCTCCTTTTCTTCCTCCTGCTTCAAGCATCCGGTTGTTGTTGGAGGGTTCTGGTGAGGTCAGTGCGTGCAGGTACGACCGGAGGACTGCCGGGAGAGCGCCATGGCCGGAGAGCGATCGGGGAAACCGGAGAGGGTAAAGAACACGGCAACCGGAGGACCACCCATCGTGAGGGTAGTACCGGAGTACCTAGCGGAAGACAAGGACCTTCACATCTTGTTCCACTTTCTGGACAAGATGGGTTGCTCCAGTCTGATTGCAGCAGCCTGGGGAACTAAGGACGAGAAGGTTGTGACGGAGTTGATCGGCACTCCCGACAACCAATACGACGGAAGCCTGCGTGCTCACCCGGAGAAGTGGACCCGGGCAGAGTGGAAACAGACCTATGCCTTCGAGGATGGGGAAGTCAAGGTGGCGGAGCGGAAAGACGACCTCACGGATGGGGAGTTCCTTGGACCGGCTGACCCAAAGGAGGGATACTCGATCCGTGACCTAACTGACCCACATGCCTGGGTAGTTATAGGGTTTCTAAACCCTATTTTCCACCCGGAGAAACCGAAGCGCTTGGTGCTGAAGTGGGCGACAATCTTCTTGGGCGCCATGCGAGGCAAGATCTTTGTAGACTGGGCCTCTCTCATGCAAGACTTGGTGGAACGGCTGATGTGGGAAGGCGTTCTCACTTACTTCCGGAACTTTATACTGAATCTGGAAGAAAATATAGAAAAATTAAAAAAATTAGTTAGTTAGTTAGTCATAATAGCATAAGTAGTACATAAGAACGAAATAAGATTTTAATACCACGCCGGAATCCTTAAAGGAGGTAGTTACAGCACCCTTCCCGGAAGTTGCAAAACCGGAGTACGGTGACAACCAGATCCGGAAATGCCATTATGACGCGTAACAATTTTCCGTACAAGGGCGTCAGATATAAAACGAGACTGGCAACCCAGCGCGCCAATCTTTTAGGGTTTCCAGCAGTCTCATTCTCCTTCCGCTCAGGGCATTTTCTTAGGGTTTCGCCTCCGGCATTTGTGTGGGACGGTAGCGCAGAGTTGGCGAAGCACGAGGGACTTGGTGAGGTCAGTACGTGCAAGATTCCTGCACACCATTGCGAGACGCAAGTTCACGGAGAGGTGGGCACGGATGGCGGGCAAGAAGGGCAAGGCTCCGGTAGCCGAAGCTCTGCTGCTAGAGAAGGTGGCTCCGGAGATTCCGAAGCCGGTCAAGACCTGCCGAGTTTTAGAGAGCTTTCTCGAGATCATGGATTGTGTAGGTCTTTTAGGGACACCATGGGCCTTCCAGTGCGAAACGATGATGGCGGAGCTCCTGGGAGAGCCACCAAGCCAGTACGCGCAGAAGGTCAGGGCGCATATGGAGGACTGGACCACAACACTCTGGAGAGACACTTACGAGTTCCGGCCAGGGACGATCAAGGTGGCAGAGCACGACGACGCCATCCTGAAGGGCGAGTTCCGCGCGAAGGCAAACCCTAAAGACAATTATGTCCTCAGCGACCTCACCGATCCAAATGCCAAGTTAGTTATGGCATTCTTCAACCCCATTTTCCACCCCGAGAAGCCTAAACGGATAGTGGCCAAGTTAGCTACACTGATCCTGGGGTCGATGAAGGGAAGCTGTCCGTCGATTGGGCAGCCATCATGGACGAGCAGATCGACAGGATGGTGAAGAACCTATGTAAAGCCTAAATCCTAAAATTAACCTTTTTCAGAAAATTAAGTGTAAAAAGGGTTGTAGATATATGGAAAATTAAATAATTAATGATTAAGTATACATTAAATAGTTAATTAATCAAAAAGTGTCTCTTCATATCTAACAGATATAAGATAGTGGGAAAAGGGGTGAACTCACACCCTTTGGAAAGGGTGTGCCTTTTCATAAGTAGATATGAATGGGTGTGAGGCTCAAGTGAAGTTAGTTTTAACGGTTAGTTGTTGGAAAAACCGTTTTCCCAGGAGGTGTGCCTCTTGGCTTTGAGTAGAATTAATAGCTTGAATTTTTAGCATTCTTGGCCATTACCATAGAAATTCCTTGGAGGAAGATTGGAGTGAGCCCTAGCTTAGGTGAAAAAAGCTAGCAATTGAAGAAATCTCTTATGTTGTAAGAGTATTATGTTGTGTGTGAAATTATTAATACATAATTATTATTGAATTTGCATATGTAAAGTCTTGTGTGTGACTTAAATAATATGTATAAATTGCAATAATATTAAGTGCTTCATAAAATAAATTTGACATTGTGTTTGTAAATGCAATTATATGCATGAGGTATTAATTGTGAATTAATTCCTATGCATAAATGCATTATTTATTTTATTTAGATCTTCATTGTAAAAATTAGGAAACTATCCTAATTAATTATGTGACATGAAATTGTGTGTGTGTTAATGAATTAAATATAATGTATTACATGTGAGTGAAATATGAATACTTAAATATTGAAACTTCAAGAGATAAAGTTAGGGAAGATCCTAACTATGTCAAAGTGACATTATGAATATTAATGTAATATTTCTAAGTGTATGTAAGGCATTTAGAAATTAATTTGAAGTAAGAAACTTAATGCATTAATGTGAGAAATGCATAAGTAATTAATGTTAGACTTAAGTTTGAATGTGGAAACTTAAGTATAAAGTCATAAGACGGGAGTCTTGTGCATGTGTAAATAAGTAAACTTAAGTCTAAAGTAGAATAGAACTTAAGTATAAGTTAGAAAACTTAAGTCTAGAGTGATAGGACTTAAGTATAGAGTGAGAAAGAACTTAAGTATAAACGATAGGACTTAAGTCTAAGTGGTAGGACTTAAGTCTACAACGAGGAAAAACTTAAGTTTGGATGATAGAACTTAAGTTTGAGTTAGAAAACTTAAGTCATACAAGTATAAGAGTGAAGATACTCTTTTGGCATTCAAGTGTTAAGGACTAATACATAGTTAGACTTAAGTCGGGACTTAGAGTAGGATTATTTAGGAACTTAATCTAACTTGTATGTTGTTTGAACTTAATACTTGTAATGAATGCGTGAGCGGATTGGATGCACGTGAAAAGTAAAGTAAAGTGTATGAGGTAACATTGTAAATTTAAATGGAATTAATTAAGGAACAAACAATGAGTGCAATGGATAGGATCCATGAGCCGAAGATGGCAAATACTAACAAACTAACCAACAAGCACATTCATAGTTAATTCAAGAGCAAGGCTCTTTAGAGGAGCAAGGCTCTACCTAAGCATATAAATCCTTGGGATTAATACCTTAAGAGTGAAATGCTAAGTGTGAGGCATTTTAAGGCTTAATTCCCTAAAAACAAATGCATAAACTTAAGTAATCCACTAAAAAATAACTTTTGACCTACAATTAAAGACAAACTACTTCACGGTTGACGCTAGACCATCCCTGGACGAAGAACTTGGATCAAGAGTGATTCTCGGGTGTTTTTGGAGGGTGGAATTTTTGGGCTACAACCTGCCGAAAGCCTGGAAAACCCCATCCCCCCTTTCCACCTACCTGGCCCATATGTACGCAAAGCAGAAGATGTTAAGTCCGGATGAGCAGGCCATGTATGATAGCCTGCTCACCATCGAGTCATACGGAAGGATGGAGACAGATGAGGAGCCGGAAGAATCGACGGACTCTGAGACGGAGAAGTCGTCATCCCCCCTCATACTCCGAAGACCGAGCCGGAAGCGGAGTCGTTCAGTGCAGAGGACTTCGGAAGCCTCCTGAGCATGCCGGCCTATGTCAACAATTCCGGCTCGGAGCCCACCCGCAGCACCACCAACCGCACCGGAACCGGCCACAGAAGACGAATGATTCACGACCGGATCAGAGCCAGGGCCTACGTTTGTTCCAAGCATCAGTGGCGACATACCCGTGGACGTTCACGAGCTCTGCAGGCACAATGTCTGGCGGACCAGGATCCAGGAAGGAGAAATCCGGGAGAGGCACGCCATGATCATGGCCGTCCTGGAGGTAGTAGGACTGGAGGACACCACTAACCTCATCGCACAGCTCAGATAGATGAAGGAGAAGCACAGTTCCGTCACAAGACTGGAGCAGGAAAACGCCACTATAACCAAGATCAACACCCGGCTCTGGGGTCAGGGCCAACAGGCGGAAGCTGCATGAGATGCAGCATAGCATGCACGAGTGGTGGCATAAACGAAGGTCCGGGCAGCCACTCAGACTTTGACAGATATCCGTACAACGTTGGACTTCCCGGTAGATACGGTCAACCGGGCGCTGCTCTACACGGAGAGCTTGGAGAAGAACGAAAAGCTCAACAGGGGGCAGATCATCCGGTTCCTAGTGGATCACAACCGGAAAATGGAGAGCACCTAGACCAAGATGCAGGAGCTAGCGAGGGATCTCATGGGGGCAGCCTCAACAGTACGAGAACCTCCACCTCCATTCCCAGCACCTCCTGCTCCAGACGCGGCTGGTCCATCCGGAACCACTGCCGAACCGTCCGGATCCCATCCGGACCGGCAGCTACTTCCCTGCCCCAACCTCCGGCCAGCTCTTCACCCAGACCTGCAGCCGGAACGCCGAAGTCGCTCACCGGAGAGTTCAATGATCTCGTGGGAACGCCGGATTTCAGCTCTCCTAAGAGTTGGAATGGGGTGGCCTTTCCAAGCACGGAGAGTATGCAGAAGTGGGAAGAGGTTCCAGAGAATCAGGCAGTACCCCCGTTGCCCTTCCGAATTCCCTCAGAGTCTCCATCTCCGGGGCCACCAATGACGGACCCTTTACCCGGAAGCTCGGCAGCAACACCCATGGTGGTCAACCCCAGTGGTAACTTCCGGGACCTTCCGGACATCGAAGACCGGACAGACGCACCATCAGCCCGGTTTGCAACAACAGAGGATCCGGATGCACCATCCGGACCATGGATGTAGGTACCGACCTCCGTACCGGGGCCACTAGCATCCATTCCGGCGCAAACCGAGGCCGGCGCCGCACCAGCAGAGGTTACTCCTACACGCCGTAGCAGTAGGAGGCTGAACCAAGTTACTCCATAGATTAAAATCTTTAGGGCTAAAGTATGATAGCGATTAATGATGGGGCTCAAGCTTGCACCCGGCTATCACACGGTAGACTAAAGAAAACCCTACTTTAAGTTTTGAGTTAGATCTGTGAAAACCGGATCTGGGTTTGAATTCCGAGTTTCAAGGGATAAGATCCCTTTCACTTTTAGGATAGGATTTTCCGGATTTTAAGCTTCTTAGATCAGATTTTCAGATCAGTTGTAGTAGTTACTTAATACCTGAGTCTTAGCCGGCTCAGGGTCTTATTCTTTCTCTTTTCACGAAGGATATTTTCTGTTAGTATATTTTCGCTTCTTGAAGTTATGTTGATGGTGTATTGTTTCGTGAATGAAGGATAAGGCCCATTGTGGTTGATGATTAGTGAAGTAGTTCTTGAATCAGAAGTGGTTCACGGATAAGCATCAAGTATAACCGGTTGGGACTTGCTGTGGGAGAGCGCCCGGAATAGCTGAAGGAGAGGTTAGATAGAGTCTGACGATCCGCGGTGACCGGAAGGAGCCTAGAGGGGGAGGGAGGGTACTTTAGGTGGTGGGCCTGGTAGCTCCTAGGGCACGGAGAATCCGTGTGAACCCGGATTCTGGTTTTGACTGGAATTTTCCCTTACGATAGATGGAAAAGCCTGTGGTGTATGTCTAGAAGGAAGTCCAAATGCAGATCTACCCTTCATACCTCAGCGAACCACTGATCATCAACCGGAATGTCGTTGTAGTCCGGGTGAGCCTTTGAGTGACCGTATCCGGAATGCCTTCCGGGTAATGTGAGAGAGTGAATCCGGTAACAACAAACCAACGACCATTTAGCAATATAGGGAGAGTGGGTGTCCAGCCACTATAAGTTTCAGGGCAGTGGATGTCTAGCCACTTTAAATTACGAGGCAGTGGAGAATCCGGCCACTTACACAAAATAGGATCAGTGGTACTCGGCCACTCGCTTAAAAACTCCGGAAGAAAAACTCCACATGACCTTCCGGAAATCGGAAGGATTTGGAGGTTAGTAGGAAGCAACATCCGCCGTCCAGAAGAATCCGGATGAATAGATAGGGCGTAGAATAGGAATGCTAACTGGTACGTGATAGGAAGATAGCTGTCAGTTTACTTATCATTTAAGAAAGAAACCATAGATCTCTGTGGGAACGAATTTAGAGCGGTTATTCCGGACACATTTAGCTCCAATTAAGTGCTATCCGGGGGAATACTTACTCTACAAACTGCTACAGCTGATCAAGAGCCTTCACCGGAACCGGAAGGCTGGGTCACCCCTGCCGGTTTACCTAACGCACCTCTACCACAGGCATGAGCTGTTGAAACTGGAGGAGCACGACGAATATGATGAACTACTGACCATTCAGCAGTATGGAGGGGTGGAGGCGAACTCGGAGGAAGAAGAAGAGGCGGAGCCACCTCTGACGGAAACACCACGAACACGCAAGAGGAGACGCTCGGTGCCACCAGAGCAGCCACCGGTAAGATCCCTACCCACCTGTCTAGACCCGGCTCCGGAAGAAGAAGGCGAGGCGGGACCTTCGAAGCGACCAGGGCGATTCCCGACTCCGGATCTTCCCACACTCACCGGGAGACACAAGGAGGACATCATGGAGCTGCTCCAACATGTCGCATGGAGGGCCACCTGGATCAACCGAAACCGGAACGACAGCACTTCCCTGATATACACCATCATGGAGGAACTCCGGATTGAGAACTCGGAGGAGATCCTTCCCCGATTGAAGAGCCTTGCGGAGAGCGATTTCCGGCTGGAGTAGATGGAAGCGCAACATCGGGAAATGCAGTAGGATCTGTCCAAGGCGGATGCAGCGCTCGAAGAAGCCCAATTACTCCCGAAGGCAGCAAAAGGCAAAGCGGCCGCATCAGCTCACGTCCTTGGCGAGGTTCGGGAAGTGTTGAATTTTCCGGTTGACACTGTCAACCAGAGCATCCTCTTCAACGAGCGCCTGGAGAAGGAGGGTAACGTGGACCGGGGCCAAATCATCCGGTTCCTTCTGAACCATGCCCGGAAGATGGAGAAGACATGGGGACAGATGCAACTACTGGCCAACAACGCAGCGAGCGCCGTCGTGCCGGAGAAGCCGGAAGCGCCAACCCCCACCATCGACCTTACCTCGTCCCCGGAGGCAGCCGGACCTTCATAGCAGGCACATGAACCCTCCAGGAAGGGTAAGGGACCTATGGAAGAGCCGGTGGTCACTCCGGAAGAAGCTCCTCCCGGAGAGTGTAGCAGGGCACCTCCCAACAGTCCCGAGACGGGTAGGAAGATCCCTCTTCCGTCAGCACTGTTCAAGGACACTCCTCCGAGCTTCCGGATACTCCTTTCTCCACCTACATCCAGCCGCCGGAAGACGACTTCCCCCTTATCGAGGGCCCTTCCGGACATCGCTACCAGCCCCAAGCGGGCACAAAGAATTCCCACAAGCACGGCGGAGAAGGCCACTCAGGCGGCACCTGAAACTAACCACCCGGAGCAGGGAACTCCAGCTTCCGGAAGTGGACCAATCCCGGATCCAACTTCGGACAGGGCCGGGGGACGGAAGCAGACTGTGGGAGCATCTCCGATACGCCGGAGTGGACGACACAAGAAGACCCCTTAGTTAGATTTAGTACTAATGGTTAGTTAGTTTTGGGTGTTAGGTTTGTTGTAGCGATTAACGATGGGGCTCGCGTTTGCACCCGGCTACCAGCCTACCTATAATCGGAAACTTAAAATTGTGGACCGGCGGATAAACTGGATCTGAGATCCATAATTTTTGGATCTCAGGGTGAAGCCTGGATCTTTAGACATAAGATTTCTTCTAGATAGTATTTTTCGGATTTCTCGCAGATTAGGTAATACTTAGATTAGGTTGATGCACTAGTATTTAGTATCATGAGTTTCCTCAACTCGTGGCCTTTGTTTTTTTCCTTCACGTTGAATATATTTCGGAACTATACTAGATTTGCTACCTAGCTATCGGGACGGGAGTTGTTTTCCTTGTAAGGTACAAGGTCCGTTGTGGTAGTACTTGTGGACATACTTCGAAGAGAGTTAGGTATTTGAGTTAACTTAGGAGTGAACCGGTTGGGACTCTCAGCAGGGTAGTATCCGGTTGAGTTGGAGGGGATTGCAGAGGTGTTCATGGTCACCTTTAGAACCCGGACCAAACCAGGAGGGGAAGAGATTTATTGCAGAGGTGTTCCTGGTAGTCTCTACGGGACGGAGAAATCCGTGTGAACCCGGATTCCGGTCAAAAATCGGAATTTACCCCCACGATAGGAATAGCCTTCTAAACGAGTTTAGAAGGAGTCCTCCTTAGTGAAACCATATCACTCCCTCCGAAGGAATGACAAAGTGCTACCGGAACGTTGTTGTATTCCGGATTTGCCCTACATGACCATATCCGGAAGGCCTTCCGGATATCGTGAGAGTTAAGTCCGGTAGCAACAACATATCACCGGTTAGAAGAGTAGCAAGAGTGATTGTCCAGCCACTATAAACTCCGGAGCAGTGGATGTCTAGCCACTTAAAGTCACAAGGTAGTGGGAAATCCACCCACTTACACAAAACAGGATCAGTGGACCCCGGTCACTGGTTTAAAACTTCCGGAAATCCCTCTAATGTTTCAAGGGTAAATCAAACTACCCTCATGTTTTCCGGAAATCATTTCCGGAAAACAACTGTATATAACTTCCGAAAACTAGTTCTGGCAAGCTCTGTTTTGGGTTTCAGGATCCGGAAGGATATAGAGCCGTTACTGAATAAGAATAACTAACCTAGGTGATCAATAATTTAGTGGTTTTGAATATTCTGAAAGGATAAAAAGATCTCTGTGGGAACGAAACCGGAGTGGTTTACTTTGGACGCACTTAGTGACGATTGAGTGCATTTCGGAGGAATACTGACTGTGCAAACTACGACAGGCACACACCCTCGTTGTCCCGGCTGCAACGTTACGAGTGGAGGATAAATGGGCCAATAGAGTTTCAAGATTGACAACGCCTCACGAGAGACTGCTGCCGCAACACTACAATAGAAAGGATGGATACTTCCATCAGGTCTCCTCAAGATAAGGTTCCAAGATGCCAAACGCAAACTTTATATCTCATCACTTGAGTATCTCTCAAAGCGAGCATCTTCGCAAGGACCCGACTTTTATTGGTCCGACTAAATCCATATAAGTTCTGGTGAGCTTACAGTAGTATCCAAAGATATAGTAGCCAACAATGTAGCAAGCGGCAATGTAGCAGTTGGCGATGTAGTGGCTCGCAATGTAGTGAAACGCAATGTAGTGACTAGCGATGTAGTGACCGGTGATGTGGTGACCGGCAATGTTGTGACCAACAATGTTGTAAACGGCAATGTAGCTGGCAATGTGGCTGGTAATGTAGCCGGTAAGGTAGTAGATTCAACAGTTAGTCATATTCACATACTTCTTATAGCAGAACCTCAACCTTCAAAGTACTCAAACATCCTTGAAATTGCCAATGTTGTTGCCATGAAGGCGGACCTTGCTTCAACGGGATGTTATATAATTAGGATGGTAATATATAGCCCCTTCATTTTCATTTGCTAGTCAACAACTTTTAATTTGGTTTGGATAAATTTGTAATATTTATAGGTGTTAGTACCTAACGTGGCTAGCTTGTTTTTACAATATGTACAAATACTCTAGGCTCTTCACTATACATAATAGTGCAAGTTGTTGCATTTAGCAAAGCCGTAGCAAGTTTTTACTTCAGCTAAGCCTATTTCGGACACGATTGTATTTCTATCCTCTATAGATTGTCCTCATTTAACATGTTTTATTTGATACCAAGTCGTGAAGTTGTTTAACAATGTAATTTGTTGAGGCATCTCACTTCATTTTGCAGTCTCTTAGAATGTTGGAATTCTAGATGTTCTTTGACTATTTCTAGAATATGAGTGTAGTATCTACAAGAATCAATGTATTATTGAAAGACTTGGAGTTACAGTGGCAACGTCCTTGTATTAATTATTTTTACATAAAAGAACATATAAAGAGTAAGCAAGCTACATGGAGAGAGCTCTTGATGACATTTACGATTTCAAGACCTTTTCTATTTTTTTCTATTTTTTTTCATTAGTTTTTAAAAAATAAAAAAACATGTAAGCATGAAGCGATGTTGGATGTGTGTCCCATCAAGTGTTTGAAGGCGTTTAGGGATCCTATTCTTTTGTTGATCCATGTGGAGACTTGAGAAAATTGTTGTCTGTAATTTTTCAAACCAAATTAAAAGTTTTTTGAGATCTACGTTATTTGTAGATGTCAAGAAACACCTTATGTGTCCAATTTGGACAACATTTGAGTAAATTATGGCCATTTGAATATTTTGACCATAGGTTGTTTTGTCCAATTTCAATGAAGTACCCAATTTGTGGGTATAGTTTAGGTCGACTTGATCTAAATTGTCATTAAAATGGGAGATTGGAAATCTTCCAAAATAACAAATATGGTGTTCATTCAACTAATGTCACATAAATCTCTTATTTTATTTTCCTTGCACATACCAAATGTCAGGAATGCTATCTTGTGAGCGGTGAGCCTTGAGCAGCAAGCGGTGAGCACTGCTTTTTTGAATTTTATTTGTAAAAAAAAATTCAAAATTTGAAACGGACAGCTATGACCGTGGATTATATTTACAATATTTTGGTGTTAAAATGAAAACATGGAACAATATACAACGACAAGATATTTGGGCATAGTGATGACTGAATTGTTGAGGTTAAGGGTTGTAACAATTCCTCTAAAAATCTTAAGGGACACTTATGGCCGTGGATTGGGGTCTATTATATCCTTATAATACATGGGTGATATCCATATAATACCTAGGCAATACCCATGGTGTTTTACTACTCTAAATTGGAAAAATTGGATACAACCATGAAAGTATTTGTAGTTCAATATATATAGTTTGAGGTTGTGAAAACTGCCTGGTTCAAACATTCAATGAATTAACATTACATATATAGTAATTACGTTGGCATAGTATATGTAGAAAGGAATTGTGAGTCCTAGATAAAACACAATAGATAGACGACTGTAATGAAGATGTCAAAAATCAACACGCATTATTAAAAAACAAAACAACCAAAATGGAGAAATCAATATTCCTCCCCTGATAACTCATCCGAGCTATCCTCATGGATACCAGGCGAACTACTATTCATACCACTACCAACCGCCTCTCTGTCTATGAAGTGCTCCGCTGCGGGCCTGCACTAGTGAAATCAATGGAGGAGATGGTAATGCAGCTATGGCATGTGCGATGCCTCAATCCCAAGGACTCATATGATACGAGCCACGCGGACTCTTCATCTCCTTCAAGAGTCGTGATAGCACCTCCCTCTGAGTTGTTGATGGTGAAGCCATCAATGACGTTGACCGACTGCATAAATCAAGTGTCAAATTGATGTCAACTCAACATATTATCAAACGCGGTAACCTACAATGCAAATTCATTCAACAAAGACGGAGACCCTAAACTTACTTACAAGTTCTCTTGCGAGCGGTCTTCATCTCGGGCTCGTCATCATTGAGCTCCAATGGGCGCTTCCGAGAGCCTTCTTGCATCGGCGGCAGAATTGCGGACTCCACTTCGATGGTACTAGGAATTAAAGGGCAGATGACCTCTTCAACCAAATCTGCGTCCTCTTCTAATGCAAGGATGTGGCATTTCAGGGCCTTACAAGCCTTGATGGATGCCCCTATACAAAAGAAATAAGTAAATTGAAGTTAGCAGCTGAGTGTAAAAAACCAATGATACCAGAGGAAGTCGAGTTATGTCTTACCAGTGGATGCTGTAAAATCGAGGACGATCTCATCTTCTTGGGTACAAAGGTCAATAAGAGCCTCCATGGCGTTGGAGAACTTCTCTCGAGCCCCACGCCATGGTTGGTTGATGGAACCTCTCATCATCAGCGTCTCCTATGTGATCACATTGGTCAAGTGACCATCTGAAGACAATTGAATCCCCTCTAGCAACAACTCCATCCTATCATTGAATGAAAAAGGGATCGCCGGCTCCAACTTCCTCACATAGCACTTCATCATGAAGCACTCGTGAGTGCGCTTGGGATGGCCCTTGCGCGAGAGAGACAAACCGTTAATGGCAAACCACTTTGTCTCCTCACGGAAGTCTGGCCACTCTGCCCAAGCATGAAGCTCGTTAGAGATGATTGTCGAGTCCCGGTAGAATACAATGAGCGGTGCCCCATCCCAAAGCAAAGCCTCTGCCATCTCAAAATGCCGGCACAATGGTTTGTGAATCCAATCGGATTCTTGCTTATCTCCATCAGAGTGCTGAGTTGGAAGTATGTTCCTAAACGGCACCGCACCACCGCTCTCTATTCCAAGGACCGGCAAATCCTCTAGGACATCAAATAGTACCATGTCCACCAATCCGTCATAGCAATCCTTTCAACAATGACGCCGTATCCATGACCCGGAATGTACCTTCATAAACTGCCGCATCTCTGACCAAACTGATGGCAGGTCATCCTCTTCAGCAATACTGTCAAAGAGAGTCATAATACTGAGAGCGCTCTGACAAATCACCTCCACTCCGACAATAGACTCCATATGCTCCATCGCTGAAATTGTATAGATCGTCTACAAAGGCTTTGCAACATAGGTGGAGGATTGACTGCTGCTCGAGGGAAAAATGCCCTGCGTCGGTCCCATGGCAACAGGAATAGCGAACGTTGTTGCCCCTCCAAGCTGAGCAAACAACTTCTCAGGCCCCTCTTTTGCCACCTTTGAGCCAACTCTTTGTTCCTCTCCCTCGTCTCCTTCTTCAACGTCTTTGCTATCCCCTTCTCCACCCTCAACGCTTCCTTCTCCACTGCCTTGAGAGCCGCCTTCGTCGCCCTTTCCGCCGCCTTTGCATTCTCTTTCTCCAACAGTGAAGCGTCTACCGTCTCATCCATCATAGAGACAAAAGAGGGAAGCATATCGGCATCTTTACCGGTGGCTAGGGAATCACAGTCCCTCCAAAGTTGAACCTCACCCCTGGAGTAGGATCGGAATTCTTCAACTCCAAGTACCAAGGACATTGCACCAAGTGGTGACGAGAGAAGGGCCGCCTGTGCTGCTCGGTGGAGATGCAGTCTGGTGAAGTAGGGTCCGTCCACTTTTTGAAGCGGATTGGCATTTGACTTGGTAGCAAAACTCCTTTAGCGACGAGCTTCCTCCAAAAGTATCGTAGCACCGCCCGCTTCATGATCTTCTCACATCCCTCCTACTTTAGAAACTCCTCCGACTTGGAGAAGATGCCTTTCCTCCCAAGATGGTCTTTGAATGCTTTTGCCCACAACATGATGCTCCAGGCCTCCATCCAAGAACCAATGTCTTGGATGGGATTAGGGAGTCCGTCATTCTTCAATACGACGTTGTCTTCTTCAACAAGCTCGGAGAATTTCTTCTCAATTTCCTCCTCCAACTATAACATACAGTGCAATCTCTCAGGCAAAATCAATGACGAAAATGGTAATTAAAGTTCAATAGACAATAGGGATCAGAAATACTCACCCCAACCCATAAGGCTGCAGTATCAATCCACCCCCGGAGACTTGTGTCTGAAGCTGGCAATTTGGGGAAACTATACTCCGCCTTGCTATCCTTGCTCATGTTCCACCATTTGCACCATCGTTCCTTGAACTTCCCAGCCACCTTCGCGGTGCAGAAGAGTTGGAGCTTCTTGAGTGTCATCTCTAACTTAGTCTGGTAAATATCGAAATGACGCATCACCTGAAGTAGGGGCACATATAGTTGGACTCAGTTATGGTTCGACACTAAATAAAAATGAAACTATATGAAAAGTACATAAACAGACACCAATAAATATGGAATTCACATACCTCTTTGGAGAATTCCTCATTGTTTGCTGGATTTGCAATTGCCAACATCTGTGCGAATGTAGTCCGACAAGCAATCTTCTTCTTTGAGACGGCATTAGTGCAGAGTCTTACCAACTCTGCTGGACTTCCGACGCGATAACCACCAACGCCTGTGACAAGGCTATTCTTGTAATTTTGTATGCACTCTTCTTGGGCAGCAATAATCTCTCGTTAGAAACCAACAATCGTTATTAATAGTTAAATAACAGAAAATGCTTACTGAACTAGGCAACAATGGTAGTTGAATTTTAGTTGTGCACTGAATACAAACCTTAAACGTGAGCTTCTGAAATGCGTCAGACGTCATGTGATACCATTTTTTTGTTGCCTTCTTCCCCCACTTGTACACGCTTGCTTTGTAATTGTATTTGCTAATCAAGCCCTTCAACTACACAAAGCCCAACAATCCAAAATGTTGGACCCTCTTCAACTCATGTGATATATGCTGCGTGACGTGATCGGCCTCTTTTTCCCTAGGATACAAGAACCATTATTTAGAAACGTGCATGTACAAAATCCATTTGAACCACCGAATATAACCTTGGCAACGATAACAATGCGCATTGCAGAAATATTATTGACAAAAAAAAGTTGGATTCCGTCTTACTTGTTAAGATCAGTCATAGCATTGTGAAGAATATGGCGGTTTGCCAAACACGGCTCTAGAACCATCGCCTTCACTGGTGAATGGAAGATGTAGTCCCGAGAGTGCATCTGGGATATCACTTCTATCCACGCAATGTGGCGGTGGTTGCCATCCTAGATAAAGAAGTACTTGTTTGAGAACGACTACAACTCCGGCCGACTTTGCAACATTGTCTCAAACTTGCCATCCTCCTCAAGCAAAAGTACAGATCACTTGGCTTGCTGAGAAGGAAGCACCTCTTGTTCAGTCATTGAGAAATATGCAGATCCAGGTCGATATCCCTTCACAAACTCCGCCTTGAGCTTCTCTACATCACTCTTCAATGAGAGACAAACCTCCGTCATGATAGCATGCAACAAAGTGGAATTAAAATCTCCTCAATCAAAGGGAAAATTGACCACTGCAATACATCAGACAATGTGCCCCAAATGGATTTCCGCAATGCTTGCTCGGTCAATTCCATCCTTGAGTTGGCCTCCAAGTCATTCATTTCTTCCTCCACAAGTTGATTCACAGGGTCTAAACTCTCACTATTGGATAGGGTCCCTAGTTCATGATGTGCCATCTGTAATTTGGCAATTTGTAAAGAGAGCTTCATCAATTTGACCCACACAGCCTATCCACCTCTAATCTCAAACGCACCAACATACCTCATCAATGCTAATGCATGCTCCACTCATGATTATTCCGTCCCCAACGCTCCTTGAGCACTCCGGACTCAGCGGTGCCTACAATCAACAAACATGATACAAGAGTGAGCATAATACAATTCAAGAAAGCAGCCTACCTCAACAACCAAGGCCAGAGCTTGCCCAAACTTTGGAGGTAGACGCAACTCGAAAGCGCAACAAGTTGTGCTCAAGATTGCATGCACAACATCCGTGAAAGCCACACCGACAACAGATACGCAAACCACGAGCGCTCCAAGGCAGGAGAAGAGCATCAACTAATCAAAAGTAGGAGGAAAATTAAACAAATCCAGGGTGGCCTAATGGACGCTTGGATCCGAGGGTCATCCCAGAGCTGCCAAAAAAAAAACGGCCTACCTCAACAACCAAGGCCGGAACTTGTCCGAACTTTGGGGGTAGACGCAGCAAGAAAGCGCAACAAGTTGTGCTCAAGAACACACGCGCAGCATCCGAGAAAGACACACCCACAGCTGATATGCAAACCACGAGTGCTCAAAGGCGGCAGAGGAGCATCTGCTGATCAAGACCTGGAGGAAATCTGAACAAAACAAGGGTGGCCCAAGGGACCCTCGGATTCAAGGGTCATCCCGGAGCTGCCAAAAAATAAATAAACAGCCTAACTCAACAACCAAGGCCGGAGCTTGCCAAAACTTTGGAGGTGAACGCTGCTCGGAAACACAACAAGTTGTGCTCAAGATCGCATGCACAGCATCCAAGGAAGCCACACCGACAGCAGATACGCAAACCACCAGCGCTCCAAGGCACGAGAGGAGCATCAGCTGATCATGAGCAGGAGGAAATCAAAACAATACCGGGGTGGCCCAAGGAACCGTCGGATATGAGGGTCATTCCGGAGCTGCCCAAAAAAAATAAACAGCCTACCTCAACAACCAAGGCTAGAGCTTGTCGGAACTTCGGAGGTGGACTCCGCTGGGAAGCACAACAAGTTGTACTGAAGTAAATGACGCAGAGCATCTTGAGAAGCAACACCGACAGCTGATACGCAGACCACGAGCGTTGGAAATCGGGAGAAGAGCATCAGCTGATCAACAACGAGGGGAAATCTAAATAAAACCGGGGTGGTCCAAGGGACCGTCGGATATGAGGGTCATCCCGGAGCTCCAAAAAAAAACCCTACCTCAACAACCAAGGTCAGAGCTTGCCTGAATTTTGGAGGTGGACGCAGCTGGGAAGCACAGCAAGTTGTGCAGAAGTGAATGATGCGGAGCATCCAAGGCAGCTACACCGACATCTCATACACAGACCACGAGCGCTTGAATTTGGGCGAGGAGCATCAGCTCATCAAAAGCAGGAGGAAATCTTAAAAAAACCAGGGTGGCCCAAGGGACCCTCGGATCCAAAGGTCATCCTTGAGCTGCAAAAAAAAACGGCCAACCTCAACAACCAAGGTCATAGCTTGCCCAAACTTTGAAGGTGGCCGAAGTTGGAAAGCGCACCAAGTTGTGGTGAAGATTGCACGCGCAACATCTTGAGAAGCCACACCAACAACTTATACGCAGACCAAGAGCGCTTGAAGCGGGAGAGGAGCATCGGTTGTTCATAAGCAGGAGGAAATCTAAATAAAACCAGGGTGGCCTATGGGGCCATCGGATCCAAGGATTATCCTGGAGCTGCCAAAAAATAAAATAAAATAGCCTACTTCAACAACCTAGGCCAAAGCTTGCTCCCACTTTGGAGGTGGACGCATCTCGGAAGAGTAGCAAGTTGTGCTCAAGATCGCATGTGTAGCATTTGAAGAAGCCACACTGACAGCAGATATGGAGCCCACGAGCGCTCCTAGGCGGGAGAGGAGCATCAACTGATTAAGAGCAAGAGGAAATCTAAACAAAACGAGGGTGGTCCAGGGGACCCTCGGATCCGAGGGTTATCCCGAAGGTGCGAAACAAAAAAAAAAGGGGCCTACCTCAACAACCAAGGTCAGAGCTTGCCTGAACTTTGGAGGTGGACGCAATTGGGAAGCGCAGTAAGTTGCGCTCCGAATTGCACGCACAGCATCTGGGGAAGCCACACCAACACTTGATACGCAAACCACAAGCGCTCCAAGGCGGGAGAGGCGCTTAGTTGATCAAGAGCAAGAGGACATCTAAACAAAACCAAAGTGGCCCAACGAACCCTCAAATTCGAAGGTCATCCCGGACCAATCCAAAAAAAAACGGCCTACTTCAACAACCAAGGCCAGAGCTTGCTCGAACTTCCAAATGGACAAAGCAAGAAAGCACAACAAGTTGTGCTCTAGGTCGCATGCGCAGCATCCGGGAAAGCTACACCGACTGCTGATATGCAAACCACGAGCACTCTAAGGCGGGAGAGGCGCAAGAGCGGATCAAGAGCAAGAGGAAATCAAATCAAAACAAGGTGGCCCTACGGACCCTCAAATTCAAGGGTCATCCCGGAGCTGCAAAAAAAACGGCTGACCTCAACAACTTTGGTCGGAGCTTGCGCGAACATTGGAGGTGGACGTAGCAGGGAAGCGCATCAAGTTGTGCTCAAGATCGCATGCGCAACATTCGAGAAAGCCTCACCGTCAGCTCGTACGCAAACCACGAGCGCTCCAAGGCGGAAGAGGAGCATCTGCTAATCAAGACCAAAGGAAATCTAAACAAAATCGGGTTGGCCCAAGGAACCGTCGGATCCGAGGGTGATCTTGAGCTGTCAAATTAAAAAAAAATGGCCTACCTCAACAACCAAGGCTGGAGCTTGCCCGAACTTTGGAGGTGGACGCAGCTGGCAAGTGCTCCAAGTTGTGCTCAAGATTGTACACGCAACATCCAGAGAAGCCACACTTATAGTTGATACGCACACCACGAGCGTTTGGAGGCGGGAGAAGAGCATCAGCTAATTAAGAGCAGGAGGAAGTCTAAACAAAAGCGGAGTGGTCCAGGGGACCCTCAGATCCGAGGGTTATCCTAGAGCTGCCAAATAAAAAAAAGCGGCCTACCTCAACAACCAAGGCCGGAGCTTGTCCTTACTTCGGAGGTCAACGCAGCTAGAAAGCGCAACAAGTTGTACTTAAGATCGCACACGCAACACCTAGGAAAGCCACACCGACAGTTGATACGCAAACCACGAGCGCTGCCAGGCGGAAAAGGAGCATCAAATGATCATGACCAGGAGGAAATCTAAATAAAACCAGGGTGGCCCAAAGGACCGTCGGATCCGAGGGTCATTCTGAAGCTGCCAAAAAAAAGCCTTCTAGAACAACCAAGGCCGGAGTTTTTTGGAACTTTCTAGGTGGACCCACTTGGGAAGCAGAGCAAGTTTCTCTTGAGATCTGTCACGGGATGTGGCGTCGAGGACCACACCACATCTTGTGGTGTTAGCGTTGGTTAGAATAGTCTAATCTACGTTAGTTTATGTTTAGGGACGTATGGCGGCGCACCACATTCATCCGTGGATGACTTTCATCCACTTAGGGTTGTGTGTGTGTGCGTATAGCGTCGCATTTGTCCTTGCCTTGATGTCTTTGTCAAGTCAAGCTTTGTGAGTGAGAGTGGAGAGTAGTGTTAAGAGTTGCTTGTAAGTGGCGGTTTAAGCCATTAGTGAAGTCTCATGCTTTCCATTTGTACTTCACACTCGTTGATTCACCCATTGTGGTGTGCATGACGCTTGACTACTCTTGTGATATGCAACACTTTCACTTGACAAAGACCTCCATTTTCTTTTCACATTGAGCAAGTTTGTGGTTGAAGGTGAAGAAAGTGGAGAAGGAGTGGATACCTCCAGTACTAAATTGGTGTGGGAGGATACTAAAATTTAGTGACTTAATAGTAGTGTTTTAGTTTCAAAAAAATTTGGGACTCTCTCCCTACTCCCGTCCGGCCGACAACTAATAGGTGGTTAAGAAAACACCGGGCGTCCACTGGATGCCAGAGGGTTGGGGTTTCTATGGGCCTAGTGTTGCTTGTGTGGAGACCTAGGGACGCAGTTGTGGAGGTTGTCCGCGCAGGAGCCAACACGCTTTGCGTGCCGCGAGACTACATCAAAGTCAACGTGGATCCCATCTCGTGATTTGGACAAGCCGATTTGGGACGTAGTAGGACAATCCGTGCGGGTTCCTGATTTGGACAGCCTGAAGAAGTAGGGAGCAGGGAATCGGACGTCAATGGGTCTCATCCGGGCTGGGAGCAAGTCAACAGCAAGAGCCCAATTTGAAGGCCTGATTTAAGGCTGCGGGCTATGGGTACTAGGAAGTCAGCGGCCTAGGGAGGGCAAGGT
Source organism: Bryoerythrophyllum caledonicum (assembly GCA_963971425.1). NCBI lineage: Eukaryota > Viridiplantae > Streptophyta > Bryopsida > Pottiales > Pottiaceae > Bryoerythrophyllum > Bryoerythrophyllum caledonicum. The sequence continues at coordinate 28,332,410 of OZ020514.1, forward strand.
CCTAATTGCGGCAGGAGGTCTCAATTCCCACAGGTACCCAATTGCGTGCCGAATGCCCTTAAACCGTGCATTTGGTGCAAAAATTTCAGAAGTCCTTGGAGTTGAACCACAAATTTATCAACTTTTGCAATTTAAGTGATTTTGCAATTCCGACTTCGGATTTGAGTTCGTGAAAGAATCCTAAGATTTGAGACATAAAAAAATTAGTTTATAAAAAAAAATTATTTTGCTAGTTTTTTTGTGAGGTCCAAAAACATGTTTTGTGATCTTTTAAAAAAAATAAAAAATAAGATAGTGCTAAACTTTGGGAGTAGATTTCAAAGGCATTGTTACTCGGATGTGAGATATTTTTGCTTGTAGTTAAGGTTTTCGCCATTTGACCTAATTTTAGCGCTAGTTTGGCGTTTGTCGCGATTATCCACCAATGTATGTGACTTCATTAGAGGGATAGTGTTTTTTAAACACCACGGTCAATCTCCACTACTCCCTTAGTTTTAGACGTTAGGCAGAAACACTTTTTAGTGTTTCTCTTTGTAGTGCACGTTTTGCAACACGGGTCATCCACTGCAGGCATGTGCCAGTGGCTCTGACTACTTGTCTTTTCTGCTTTTATGCTGTTAGGGGAGAGGATCCGGTTTTTATTTCTGGATTCTTGTGCAATACCTCCCCCGTATTGCGGGCTTGTTGCCGGTGTTTTCGGATGGCCCCATTAATTGTTGTGCTAGCTTGTGATAGGGTACCGTAGGGGTGAAGCCGGAGTAATGACCGGCAAGACCTTTTTCTGTGGGGGGATGTGGTTGGACCTGTGTTAGCCAGAGGTGATGACCGGTTAAACACATAGCTTGGTGATTTTACAGGTGCAGCTTGCCTGTCCGATTCTTTGGAGAATGCACTGGCTTTAGACTTTGGGCTAGGGTCGGATACGAACGAGGCTTTTGAGCCTATTTTAGTGTTGGATACCGACCGTAGGCTTTGAGTTTGGAGTGTGGGCACGTCTGAGGACATGGAGGACAACACCGCCAGGTTGTGCATGATCGTTTCTCACGTCGGGCTGGGGGCATCTCCCTACCCAATTGGCGACTCCGTTTCCAGACATGGATGAAAGAGAAGCGTCAGCGTTCACCGTCGTTCAACGACTGGTACGCTTTTGAGCTTTTGCCCCAGCATTTGGAGCTGGAGGCGCTCCAGACCTGTGGGAGGTAGTCGGTACTGCATGCGGAGGAGTTGCGTCCGGTTGAGGATTACTGGCGCGACCGGGTGGAGTTGGTGACTGCGCTCAAGGAGAGCGCCGTTGCTTGTGTCCCGACTTTTACCGATCAACCCAAAGAGGAGGGAGTCTCATCCAGTGAGGATTCCAAGCAGAAGGGCATTGCCCTTATAGATGAGGCGTCCGGCATGGGGCCCATGTCGCGTTTGGCCTAGGCCACGCGGGCGGCATTGGTGGCCGTCGGTTTGCCACCAGTCTTTGACCCTCTGGCGTGGTTCATGGCACACTTGAAGATGGAGTATGGGAGATTCCGACGTGATCAGATGCAGCGCATCCAAGATTTCCGCCGTGAAAAGGAGGACACGCCGCGCACCATGTATACCCGATTAGCGCGGTTGGCGGTGGAGGCAAGTGATGTCTTCACGGAGGGCCAACTTGTGAAGATTTTCATCTCCAAGTTGGACAAGAGGATGGTGGACTTGATCACCCCCCGTCTTCTTTTTTATTATCACGGCAACGCTAATTTGGCTTAGGCGTTTGGTGAGGTGGAAGTGCTTGATAGAGCGATGGGCGTGTCCGAGGCCACAGACTAGGTCACGTCATTGATGGACGCTCCCAAGTCGAAGGAACTTAAACTGCAATGAGTAGCTTGGCGGAGACACAACTTGAAAAGGTTGTGCATTGCTCGGCTTGTGGAGAACCCGGTCACACCAAAGGGGACCCGAATTGTTCCAAGAAGGAGGTGGAGAAGGGAAAGGTGAAGCCCAAGACCGAGGCAGCTAAGTCTAGTAACAAGGTTGCGAGCAAGGGAAAAAAGCCGGTTACTTGTTCTCACTATGGCAAGTCCAGCCATAGTGATGAGAACTGCTTCGTTCACTTCCTCGAGAAACGACCAGGTTCATCACGGGAGAAGGACTTGAAGGCTAAAGTGGCGGAGTTGGAAAAGAAGTTGAGTGCGCATGCTTCTTTGGGACAAGTGGTAGACGAACGGGCTCCGGTGAAGAGTTGTAGTTCGTCCTCAGCCATGGATGCCGATTTGTACGGCGCTTCCGGGGAGGTTGTGGCTGCAGTTGCCACTTGTGCTCATACCACCGCACATACAGTGTCACCTTTATCCCGTGTACCGGATAACAGTGGTCGTCCATGCCACGTGGGGTTACCAGACCACATTGGTTAGTCACGGCTACCATTGTCGTTTGGCATTGTGGATTCGGCTGCTCTTGGTACCGCTCCTCGTTTGACTACCGTTCCACTTAATTCTTCCACTCATGTGGATGCCGTACATTCCTTGGCGTACAAGGTGTTGTGGTTGCCGGTGTTTGCCGGTGTGGACTTTCTGACACCGGATTTTCAACCATCCGGTGTATTTCCCTTGGCGGGTAGCATGTTGGAGGATAAGGTGCCCATGCCATCATTGGAGGTGTCGCAAGCAATGACGGGTCCACCCATCGAGGAGGATTTGGTGGCAATGCGGGCCAAGTTGGCAGCGGAGGCTATTTCCGCGTTTGAGGCCAATTCCACTTCTATACTTATGGAGTAGTCCTCCGGGGATCAGTCCATGATCTCTGGAGTGGCTTATTTGTCTGACGTTGCAGCCCGGTCGGCACGGGAGCGACTCAGTGTGCATCCAATGGTAGTACGCTTGGTAAACGATGACGGAGTCATGGTGGTTGGTCATACGGACGGCAACCCCACTCGAGCTACTCCTCTTCGTGTTTTGTTGGACTCCGGAGCTCAGTTAGTGATGATTAATAAGCAACTAGCCCAGGATTTGGGTCTAGGTGTTTCGGACCTTGAGCCTTGCTCATTTACGATTGTTACATCGATTGGGGGCACGGAAAAGGCCATGGGCTACACGCGACATCCGTTACAGTTGATGTTCGGCGTGGGATTTGGTCCTTTATTCTGTCACGTATCTCTCCAGTGTGCTGTGATTAGCTCCACCAACTACGATATTTTAGTGGGCCAACATGCACTATATCCACTGGATTTAGGGTGGATAACAAGACAGAGGAGGTGTGGATTAGGCCAGGGTGGTATGCCGATGATGGCAGGAAGGAGCTCCTTCCTCTATGCGGCACTCAGTTGGAGCTCACATGCCGCAGTCGAGAGATTGTGGATGTAATTGATGCTCCACAGCTTTTAGTGGACTCTCCTACTCCGTTGTTGGCTCGCACTATAGAGTGGCGACCACCGGATAAGGGTATTACCCTTGTGGAGCTATTTTCCCGTATCGATACGGGGCTCGCAGCTCTGTTAGAGGCCAGGCTCAAGGTACAACAATATATCCATGTGGATAGTGGCTTTGCAGCCAACTGTGCTTCCTACCATTACATTAAGCATCTCTGGCATTGTATCTGGAGTAGTTACCACCTTCTGCAATTCGAGGGTGTTTTGGCAAGTTGCCACGTGAGGTGACATTGATCAGTGAAGATGATCTTCGCCAGTTAGGTCACGTGGACTTGGTGATTGCCGGATGGCCTTGCCAAGGCCATTCACGAGTGGGCAGTGGACGTGGCATGGATGATCCACGGTCGGGTCTCTTTGCAGATTTTCTCAAGCTCATCCGGTGGTGGATTACCCACCAATCGACAACACCGGAGTACATTTTTGAGAATGTACCCCCATTGGGAGATACACTGACCAAGGTGCGTGAGGATGGGGCGTACATCCATCACCTTCTTGGTCCCCCTACGTTTGTTGATGCCGCGGCGTTGGGCTCTTACACCCATCGGCCACGTTGGATTTGGACCAACATGGCATCATCAACGACGCTCACTTCTGCAGTTATTCAAGTGCAACGGCCCATGCTCCGTGAGGTCGATGACATCTTAGATGACCACCGTGTGTCCATGAAGGTTACCTAGGATGATGAGCCACCATTGGTCCTGGTCAACCGCGTTGGTTTCACTCGGGGGGCGTTTCCCATGTTGATGTGTTACCGCGGCCTTTTGCCTATATGACATAAGGTCCAGGCATGGTTTGTGATTCTTCTTCCCAAACTTATGAGGAGCCTTCTGCCGATGAAAGGGAGCAGGCAATGGGCTTTTTGACAGGCACCACCGCCGCACCGGATCTCTCTGAGGGCCAGCGTCGTTATTCGTTGGATCAAGCCATTGACCTCAACACCCTCGTTTGGGTTTGTAGCCTATGTTTTGCCGTTTAGCGTCATTTGAGTGACCATCAATGTGTGTTGGAGGCAGATCCTAATGGTCAGGGTGAACCAGTGCCACATCTCAGAGAGATTGAGGAAGTGGAGTTGTTTTTTTGTTTGAAGAGGCATGCAGCTGAGGAGCTTTGTGCTCAACGTGTCTTTGCAGCCTTGGCCGGGGCCTTTGGTCGAGAGGATGCCCGGGATATCTTTTCCCAATTTTATCATCACGACACGGTAATTTATGTGGATCCCGTGAATGACGAGTCTGAGGGAATAAATGCCTTCTCTGCTACAAAGTTGCAATCACCGGCCGTGCCGGTACGCAGTGAGTCTTCTACGGTGAAGAAGGAGACCACGGAGTTTGATGATTGGCCTTTGGATTTGGGGCCACATCTTATCGGTGCCAAGGCACGGAGGCTACGAGGGTTTATACGTTTGTATTGTAGTTGTTTTGCCATTAGTCTCCATGATTTGGAGGGATATAGAGGCAAACCAATACACCTCCACTTGGAAGACGACCACCCGATCTTCCGACGACCATATAAGCTCAGTTTTTCTGAAAAAAATTGGGGTTCGGACTTGTTGTTAGGAGTTGCTGGCCGCTAGCTTGATTGAATTCTCCAATAGTGAATACGCTTGTGCCACGGTTATGCCATCGAAGAAGGATATCTTTGGCAACAGGACGGAGAAGCTGAAGTGTGGAGACTATAGGCCGGTCAATCCCATGACCAAGTTGGACCGGTACTCCATGCCCACTCCAAAGGAGCTGTTTGATGCGGTGGGCCACACTAGAGTATTTAGTCCTCTAGATTTGCGATCTGGTTACTACCAGTTACCATTGATGGTGGATGACCAGGTGAAGACTACATTTTAGAAAGTTGATCAGGATGGGAGATGTCAACTCTATCATTGGAAGTTCCTCCCATTTGGCTTCAAGAACGCACCCCCTGAGTTTCAGAGGGTCATGGACCGGGTGTTGACTGGTTTACCATTTGCCCAATGCTACATTGATGATGTTCTCATTTTTTGTAGCAGTTCAAAGGAGCATCTGAGGCATCTTCAGGTGATGTTTGAGAGGTTACGGAAGTGGAGACTGTGCTTGCACCATGGCAAGTGCAAGTTCTTCCACAACCGGTTGCCATGTTTGGAACATATGATTGTTCCAGGGGGTCTTAGCGTGCAGCAAACCAAAGTGGATGCGTTGCAGAAGATTCTTGCTCCAATCGACGAGTCACGGCTTTGAGCTTTTTTCGGCTAGGCAAATTACTATTGCCGGTTTGTCAAGAACTTTAGCTTGATTGCTAAGCCATTCACCATTCTCACAGGAAAGGATCAACCATGGACTTGGGGACGAAAGCAGCAATAGGCGTTTGCAACTTCGAAGTTGAAGCTTGGTTGAGCGCCTGTACTGCGGCGTCCGGATGCTACACGGTCTTCTCACTTGCACACAGATTAGAGTGTGGTAGGATTGGGAGCCGTGTTGAGTCAAAATGATGATGAGGGACGGGAGTACGTTGTGGGGTTTGCTTCTGGGAGCAACAACAATGCGGACTCCGATTATTTGTCCTATGAGGGGTAGGCCTTGGGCGGGGTTTGGGCCATAGCTCATTTTATGCTCTACTTGTATGGACAACGTTTTACATTGGGGACCGACCACCAGCCTTTGAAGTGGCTCATGGAGTCTGACAAGCTTACTAGAAAGCTTGCCAGGTAGGCTTTGTTGCTTCAGGAGTATGATTTTGAGGTTGTACACCGGGCGGGCATCACAAATTTGGATGCGGATGGTCTTCCTTGCAATCAAAGTCCATCGGAGGAGGATTTGACTGATGCCAGGTGGCATGGGGACTGTGACAGAGAGTCAGTGCCGGGGTGGCATGCAACAGCCTACCTTACATTGATGTCTGGATCGACATCGACGTCGCCTAATATGGCAGCGGCTGAGGAACTGGACAAGGCCCAGGTTGCTAGCAACGTGTGGGAAGACGTTCCATTCTTGCACAAGCTGCAACATGGCAGACTTCCACCCGCTCTTTCGGCCATGGAGCGTGATCGAGTTGGACACCGGAGAACGAGGTTCCATTGAGAGAACGGCCTTCTATTTCGGTTGTGGTCGGATGGAACTAAGTGTAGAGATCCCAGACCGGATCAAAGGGCTTTGTTGATACGGCACGTACATGAAGACCTTGGTCATTTTGGCGTGCGGCGGACTCATTCAATGCTGCGCAACCAATATTGGTGGACCGGCATATATTAGCAGATCACCACATACGTTTCACGGTGTGAAGTCTGTGATCGGGTCAGATCCAGCTTCAACACCTTGTCACCACAGTTGCAGCCTTTGCCCACCATGGATTTGGGCTACCGTTGGTTTCTGGATTTTGCCGGGTCGCTTGTTGTCACCCCACGTGGAGCCAAGTATGTATTGGTGATGGGGGAGCACTTCAGCAAGTGGATTGAGCTTGTGGCACTACCACAATACTCCTCGGAGATGGCGGCCATGGCATTCCTTGACCGGGTGCTCGCTCATTTTGTAGCCCCAGCTAAGGTGTTGACTGACCAAAGGCGTGAGTTCCTTGGTGCTTTTGAGGCTTTGTGCACCAAAGCTTTGATTCACCACCGTACCACTTCTCGGGATCATCCGGAAGCAGACAGTTTGGCAGAGCGTGTGGTTCAGACCATCAAGTGTGGACTACGGAAGTATGGATTACTTCGGGGTGGCCATCGTGATTGGGATCTGATGATACCATGGATTGCCATGGGATACCCGTTTAGCCGGCAGGCCTCTTTGGCCGCTTTCAGTCCGTATCAGTTGTTGTATGGACGGGAGCCGATTCTACTCAGTTTTGTACGGGAGAAGCTGGCCCCAGTTGTGGACTTGGATGATCCAGAGGTCTGGATCCAGTGTCTGCGTGATCGGGCGGAGTTCTTCAAGCGAGCCATGCCAATGGCCATGGAGAATGTATCTATTGCTCAGCATCGCGACACGTTACGGTACGCTCGCATTTGCAGCGGCGCTTACCGACCTCAATTGTGGTGTTTCTCCACTGGAGATTACGATTATTTGCAGCGTGAGGCACCTACGACCTAGGACGTCAAGGCCGGGTGCACCATTCTTTGTGTGAAGGATATGTTGCTGCTGGAGTTTGTAGAGTGAGTATTCCTCCGGATAGCACTTAATTGGAGCTAAATGTATCCGGAATATCCGCTCTAAATTCGTTCCTACAGAGACCTATTGCTTCTTCTAAAAATGATAAGTACAACTAACTACGACCCTCTTATCATCTACCAGTTAGCATTCCTATTCATCCCTTGCTCTACTAATCCGAATCCTTCCGGATTCCGGATGTCCCTTCTTTCAACCTCCGGACCCTTCCGGATTCCGGAGATTGTCAGACGGAGTTTTCTTCCGGAGTTTTTAACCAAGTGGCCGGGTACCACTAATCCTAATTTGTGTAAGTGGCCGGATTCCACACTGCCTTGTGATTTAAAGTGGCTAGGCACCCACTGCCCCGGACTTTATAGTGACTGGACACTCTTCTCTTCCTACTTCGTTGGCTGGTCCTTGGTTTGTTGCTTCCGGATTCACTCTCTCACATTATCTGGAAGGCCTTCCGGATACGGTCACTCAGAGGCTCGGCTGGACTACAACGACATTCCGGTTGATGCTTAGTGGTTCTGTTAGATGCGTAGAGTAGGTTTGCAACTAGACTTCCTTCTAGATATATACCTCAGGCTTTTCCATCTATCGTAAGGGGAAATTCCGGCCGCAATCGGAATCCGGGTTCACATGGCTTCTCCGTGCCCTGGAAGTTACCAGACTCACCACCTACAATACCCTCCCTCCCCCTCCAGGCTTCTTCCGGTCACTGTGGATCGTCAGACTCTTTCTAACCTCTCCTTCAGCTTTTTCGGGCGTTCTCCTGAAGCAAATACCAATCGGTTGTACTAAGATGCGATCCGTGTACCACTTCACATCCAAGAACTAATTCACTAAACATCAACCACAACGGATCTTATCTTCTATTCATAAAACAGGCACTCCATCACCATAAGTTCCAGAAGAGAACAAAATATACTAAAGAAAACACCTTTAATGAAAGAGAAAACAAGACCCTGAGCCGGCTAAGACTCAGGCATTAAGTAACAACTACAACTGATCCTAAAACCATATCCTATCTACTGAAAATCCAGAAAATCCTATCCTAAAAGTGAAAGGGATCTTATCCCTAGAAATCCGGAATTCAAAACTCAAATCCGGAAATTCCGGATCTTAGATCCGGTTTTCACGGATCTAAATCAAAATTTAATTTAGGGTTTCCCTTATTCTACTACGTGATAGCCGGATGCAACCCTGAGCCCCATTGTTAATCGCTATCACACTTAAGCCCTAAAGGTCCCAGTCTACGAAGTAACCTGGTTCTTTCTTCTACTGCTACGGCACGTAGGGGTAACCTCCGCTGGTGTTGCGCTGGCTTCCAGATGCGCCGGAATGGTTGCTGGTGGCTCCGGTACTGAAGTAGGTACCTGCATTCTTGGTCCGGAAGGTGTATCCGGATCTTCTGTTGTTGCGATCCGGGCTGATGGAGCGGTTGTCCAGTCTTCGAGGCTGAGAAGGTCCCGGAAGCTGCCACTGGGACTGACTACCATGGGCGTCGCTGCAGAGCTTCCGCGTAAAGGGGCCGTCACTGGTGGCACCAAAGATGGAGACTCTGACGGAATCTGGAAGGACAAAGGGGGTACTGGCAGTGGATTCCCCGGCATCTCCTCCCATTTTTGCATACTTTCCGTGCTTCAGAAGGCCACCCCATTCCTACTCATCGGAGAGTTGAAGTCCGGCGTTCCCACGAGATCGTTGAATCCTCCGGTAGGGGTCTTTGGTGTTCCGGCTGCAGGCCTGGGTGAAGAGCCGGCCGTAGGTTGGGGCGGGGATGGGGCTGTTGGTCCGGATTGAGACCCGGATGGACTTGCAGCGGTTCCGGATAGACCTGCCGCCTCTGGAGCCGGAGGTGCTGCGAACGGAGGTGGAGCTTATAGTACTGTTGAGGCCGCTACTGCAAGGTCTTTCGCGAGCTCTTGCATTTTGGCCCAGGTGCCCTCCATCTTCCGACTGTGGTCCACGAGGAACCAAATGACCTGCCCCCTCTTGAGCTTCTCATTCCTCTCAAGACTCTCAGTATAGAGGAGAGCCCGGTTGGCAGTATCCACCGGAAAGTCCAACGCTGTGCGGATCTCCGTTAAGGTCTGAGAGGTCGCCCGGACCTTCCCTTCCGCCACCACTCTCCCATGCTGTGCTACATCTCGTGCAGCTACCGCCTGCCGCACCTGTGCCCAGAGCCGCGTGTTGATCTGGGTGACGGTGGCGTTCTCTTGCTCCAGCCTTGTGACGAAACTATGCTTCTCCTTCATCTTTCTGAGCTGTGGAATGAGGTCAGTGGAGTCCTCCAACCCTACCGCCTCCAGGATGGCCATGATCATGGCGTGCCTTTCTCGGATCTCTCCTTCCTAGATCCTGGTCCACCAGACAATATGTCTACAGTGCTCATGAACGTCCACCGGAATGTCGCTACTGATGTTTGGGGCCCACATAGGTCCCGGCTCTGATCCGGTCGCGAATCGTTCGTCTTCTGCTGGCGGTTCTGGTGCGGCAAGTGGTGCCGCGAACGGACTCTGAGCCGGTATTGTTGACAGGGGTTGGCCGGCTCTCGAGGCTTCCGGAGTCTTTTGAACCGAAAGACTCCGCTTCCGGGATAATCTTTGGAGTATGAGGGGGGATGACGACTTCTCCATCTCAGAGTCCTCCAAATCTTCCGGCTCCTCATCTGTCTCCATTCCTCCGTATGACTGGATGGTGAGCAGGCTATCATATTCGGCCTACTCATCCGGGCTCAACATCTTCTGCTTCACATACATATGGGCTATATAGGTGGAGAGGGGTGATGGGGTTTTCCGGGCTTTCGGCAGGTTCTTCACCATCCGATCAATCTCCTCGTCCATGATGGCTCTCAAGTCGACGGATAGCTTCCCTCTCATTGACCCCAGAATTAAGGTAGCTAACTTGACCACTACCCGTTTAGATTTCTCGGGGTAGAAAATAGGGTTAAAGAATGCCATAACTAACCTCGCATTCGGATCGGTGAGGTCGCTGAGGACATACCCGTCTTTAGGGTTTGTCTTTGCGTGAAACTCGCCCTTCAGGATGGTGTCGTCGCGCTCCGCCACCTTGATCGTCCCTGCCCGGAGCTCATAAGTGTCTCTCTAGAGCGATGTGGTCCCGACCTCCAGATGCGCCCGGACGCGCTGCGCGTACCGGCTTGGTGGCTGTGAGCCAAATAAACCGTCCCTAAAGGGTGGCTTATCTTGAACACAAGATCCTAATACGAGGGCCTAGTTCCTTGTGTAACCAATCCTCAACCCATTCATACACAACTTATACAAGCATGGTGACACATCTCATGTTCACTTAGGTCCCTTGTGGTTGATTAGTGAGGTGGTGACTTAATCCAGCCTTTTGATTGAACCCACCTTTGAACAAGTGTACTTTTGCTCTAGGGCTCTGAATGCAACGTTTCCAACTCTTATGGGTTCAATTCAGCATTCCGAACTTGATTAGACCCTCAATGATCAGTTTCAGGCTTAGGTGTGACCCTGGAACCAGTTGGCAGCAGACAGGCTTCCCTATTTTCTACAAACTTATAATCCTAATTATCTCCTTGACTCTAACTCCGATTCTTATGTTTGTTTTTTTTATTCTTATTAGTTTTTTGTGCTTAACATGAGGGCAGTATTCAATCAACCATGCGACTCAATCATGAACTCATAACCAACGATCAGCAGTGCACACTCAACATATAAGTTTATTCAAGATCGTGCACCACATTCCTACGCATATACCACATCCATTCACACAAAAATCCACTCCAGCCTTACTAAGAATGAGCCTCCAGCTGTGTTCACTTACTAATGGCGTTTCAATCAATTGTTTAGTTGAATAAATAGCAAACCCTAATTCTACCAAAAAATTGGCAGCGCTTCCGTGTGGTTTTTGTATTTAGAAAATTAGGTTTCACGTCATACACAAGGAATTTAAGAGGTCCGAGGGAGAAGAGGGGCTCCCTGATTTAATTCGGTCCACCCTCCATCCTTAGCCTTCGAACTGCTCACTCCAGCTCTCGTGACCTTGCTTCAACTCGTGTGATCTTCTTCCTCTTGTTCGTCGTGTGATCTTGCTCCTGCTCGTGTGATCTCCTTCCTCTTGTTCGTCGTGCTTGCTCACTCCAGCTCGTGTGGTCTTGCTCCAGCTTGTGTGATCTTCTTCTTCTTGTTCGTCGTGTGATCTTGCTCCAACTCGTGTGATCTGGTTCCTCCTGTTCGTCGTGTGATCTTGCTCCAGCTCGTGTGATCTTCTTCCTCTTGTTCGTCGTGTTTGCTCACTCTAGCTCGTGTGATCTTCTTCTCCCTGCTCGTCGTGCTTGCTCACTCCAGCTCGTGTGATCTTCTTCCTCCTGGTCGTCGTGCTTGCTCACTCCAGCTCTTGTGATCTTCTTCCTCTTGTTCGTCGTGTGATCTAGCTCCAGCTCGTGTGATCTTCTTCCTCTTGTTCGTCGTGTGATCTTGCTCCAGCTCGTGTGATCTTCTTCCTCTTGTTCGTCGTGCTTGCTCACTCCAGCTCGTGTGATCTTCTTCCTCCTGCTCGTCGTGCTTGCCCACTCCAGCTCGTGTGATCTTCTTCCTCCTGTGATCTAACCTAATCTCGTTCACCAGTTCGGGGCCGGGGCTTCCGGCTCTCTCCCCACACAAACTCACTCTCTCCCCTGTTCTCTCTCTTCCTACTCCTCGCACACTAACCGAATGAGGCTTCTCCAGGGGGTAAGCCCCCAACCTTTGCTCTCCTTGAGTTCCCAAAGAAGTTCCCTGCCGCCTTTGGCCTTCTTCCATAAATGGCTTCTTTCTTACAAAACCTACTAACCCTATGACTCCTAATTTCGTGCCACCCTTGCATTTAACAAGAGTGGGTGTCCCACTAACCAAGGAATATCTAAATCTAAACATTAACTCCATGCCACATGGGTGTGCATGATCTCAATAAGTGAGCTATTAGCTAATATCCAAGGAGGCTAAATCTAATTTAATCTACCTAAATTGAATCCCCTTTGCTTGGGGTAATTCCTAATTTTACTTAGCGAGTGATGAGGGGGTTGTCCAAGCCTTTTGGACCTTTACCACTATTTTTTAAGGGCTTTTAAGCCTCTTCTTTTCTTTTCTTCCCTTCACCATCATTTCTCTTCTTCTTCCATTTTTTTGGTTTCGTGATTTCTTCATCGTGACCAATTGCGATCCACGACTTGGTAGGAGGTAAATTCTTCTCCATCACTATTAATTTTAATTTTTTTCTATTGTTTTTTGTCTTTTTTGTCTTTTCTTCATTTTTTCCTTTCTATTTTTTTTTTTTTGGCTAACTACCTAAATTCCGCGATTGCCAATAAGTGGTTCCTAGTTGAGGAATTAGCGCATGGAAGGCTATTTAGCTATTTTGATCAAAAGACCACGAGCTAACCAATGGGATAACACATTTTCACCACTTATTAGCCTTAATGGACCCGATGTGAGGTCCATTCATCACCGTGAGCCGTTTTTGCGGCTCACAGTGGCTCTCCCAGGAGCTCCGCCATCATGGTTTTGCTCTGGATAGCCCAAAGTGTCCCTAAAAGACCTGCACACCCCATAATCTCGAGTAAGCTTTCTAAAACCCGGTAGGTCTTGTCCAGCTTTGGAATCTCCGGAGTCACCTTCTGCAGCAGCAGGGCTTTGTCTGCTGCAGCCTTGCCTTTCTTGCCCGCCATCCGAGCCCACCTCTCTGTGAACTTGCGCCTCGCAATGGTGGCCGGAAACCTTGCACGCCCTGACCTCACCAAGTCCCTCGTGCTACGCTACCTCTGCTCTACAGTCCCACACGAAGACCGGACATGAAAACCCTAAGGAAATGCGCGGAGCGGAAGAGAAACGAGACTGCTGAAAACCCTAAAAGAATGGCGCACAGGGCTGGTAGTCGCGTTTTGTATCTGACGCGCTTGTACGGAAACCGTTATGCGTCGTAATGGCATTTCCGGATCCGGCTGTCATCGTACTCCGGTTTCGCAACTTGTGGGAAAAATGTTGTAACTACTTCTTTTAAAGATTCCGGCTCAACATTAAAACCTTATTTTATTCTATTAACTATTTATGCTACTATAGCTAACTAACTACCTAATATTTTTTTTATTTTTCTTCATTCCCTTCCGGATGCGGTATTAAGTTCCGGAAGTTTGTGCGAACGCCTTCTCACAATTGCCTAGTGGCATCTTGTTGTTGGAAGGCAAAGATGGCCCGGAGTGTGAGGAGCACTCCAAAAATTGCGCGCCCTTCCATTTGCCCATTAATGGCTCCGTGCATCCTCAGTTGGCCGTAGTGCCATGTGGGAAGTAGTTCCCACACGGTTCCGGAAGTTAGCCTTAAAATCCAGCATAAATAAAAAAAATTAGTTCTAAAAGATTAGTAAAATAGATAAATGTGGTAGGGAAGTAGAAACTAGAAGATAAGATATGTGGGGGGCAGGTTAAGTCCTTAATAAGTTAATAGCCCTAACGGAATGCGTAATCCGGAAGGTCGGGCACGAATGTATCCGGCCATAATCGGAGCACCCCGGATGAACCCAGAACCGGGAGAAGAATTCCGATGATACCCAGAAGGAAAATCGTCATAATGACGTCTTTGATAGTGACGTCAGAGCCGTTAGGAAATCCCGTACTTCGTGGCCGTTATAAAAAGAGGCAACCGACGAGAATCCCCAAAACAGTTATCTTATCTCATTCTTCTTCTCTTTTCTCTCTTTTTTCTCTTCCTCTCTCTTCCTTCCTCTGTTGTTATCTAAGCCAGTTGCTCTTCAAGCATCCGGAAGTGGTTGGAGAGCTTTTGTGAGGTCAGTGCGTGCAGATACGATCGGAGAACTGAAGGGTGAGCACCATGGCCGAAGTGCAAGCCAGGAAATAGGAAAGAGTGAAGAGCACTGCCACCAAAGGACTACCCATCGTGAGGGTGATACCGGAGTACCTGATGGAAGACAAGCACCTTCATGTCTTGTTCCACTTTCTGAACAAGATGAGGTACTCTGGTCTGATGGAGGCAGCATGGGAAACTAAGAACGAGAAGATAGTGATATAGTTGATCGGCACTCCCGACAACTAGTACGAAGGAAGCCTTCAAGCTCATCCGTAGAAGTCGACCCGGTCAGAGTGAAAGCGGACCTATGGCTTCCAGGATGGGAACGTCAAGGTGGCGGAGCGAAAGGACGACCTCACGGACGGGGAATTCCTTGGACCGGCTAACCTGAAGGAAAGATACACGATTCCTAACCTAAGTGACCCACAGGCCCGGATCGTGATAGGGTTTCTAAACCCTATCTTTCATCCGGAGAAGCCCAAACGTCTGTGTGGGAGTCTAAAACTCCCACTTGGTCGCCCCTACCAAAAAAATTAGTTAAAATAGGGTTTTTAATATTAGTTAACTAGAAAAGTAGTTAGTATTGTGTGAAATTAGATTAGACAGCGAATAGAGAAAATAGGGAAATGCTTAAGTAGTTGATTAGGTTTATAGTGGTGATAAAACCGGGTCTTAAAATGACAAATTTAAGTCCCGGGGAAACAATTTCAAAAGAGTTCCGGGAGATATCCCGGGACGTAAGTCTAAAATCACCACTTAAATCTAAATTAACTAGTTAAGTTTAGAAGATAGTTAGAAGTAGTTGAGTTCTTCTAGATGCTAATTCTTGTTTGAATTAGTAGTAGTGGTAGAGAAAAGAAAAGAAAAGACAAAAAAGAAAAAGATAAAAGAAAAAGATTCCAACCAAAAAAAAAAACATATTCGGGTATCAACCCGGGTATGAACTAGCCCGGGTACCAACCCGGGTATGGGTTGAGACCCGGGTGCCCAGGTATCACCCGGGCAGCAACCCGGGTATCTCCAGCCATCTTGGCCGACCTTCTCTCTCCCCGAAATTTTCCCTTCTCTCCAGAAACTATTTTCTCTTCCAGGAACTCTCCTCTCTCCCCCTCCTTCTCTAAAAATCTCCCCCCCCCTCAAATTTTCTCCTCTATCTCCCTATCTAGTTCTCTCTCTCTCAAAGTTTTTCTCTCTCTCTCTCTCTATTTTGTCTTTTTGGAGTTGGGGTTTGAAGAAGTAGTTGAAGAAGTGGAAAGAAGGAGATGCAACTAGGGTTTCAAGAAGAGGAGGTTTCAAGAGGAAGTAGCACAAGAGGTTTGATGAAGAGGTGCGCGGGCTAGGCTTTGGTGGAAGAGGTGCGCGGACTAAGGTTTGGTGGAAGACGTGCGCGAGCTAAGGTTTGGTGGAGATTTTAGGGTTTGCGGAGGTGGAGGAGATTTGTGGCCAAAGCGAGAAGATAAAAGAGACTAGGAAAGGAGATTGCGGGTGCAACAACAAGGTGACTCTTACCCATGTTGGTTTCTTTTGTTTGTGCAAAATTCTTGTTTGTGAGTCTTTTCCTCTCTTGTCTACCGGGGTGACTCCCCCGGTAACATCCTCCCCGGTCTAGAGAAAAAGTCCCCCATGGAACTTCATCTAGAGCTTATTGTTTACATGTGTAGTTGTTGTCGATTGTCCTAGCCCTGTGGCAAGTTGTTATTGTCTCCCTCCTCCTATCATTTTAGGTCTTGCCCCCAATTTCTATCTTTTTTCCGGTCTTCCCGGTCAACCGGGAAAAACCTCTTTCTAAGTCCTTGTCTCCAAAGTCTTCTCCTCGTTATCATTATATGTAACCTTGTATTGTTAGTATGTTGCTAGATGTGTGAGACACCCATATCCTTATACTCTAGCAAAGTGTTCTGGAGTTGTCTACCGGCTGACCGATAGACTTGTGTTTCCGGGCCGGACCGGAGTTTGTGACAAGTTAATAGGGAGATTGGTGGAAGTACAAGCATTTTGAGGAATTTGTCCGCCCGGGACTACATGGCTCTCCGGTGAGTCGGGTGGATTTCCCATCCTCCAAGGAATGGGACTTGAAGGTCTATGAGAGAAAAAGAAGCCTCCCGGTAGCTTCTACCAAGAAGGAACCGGTAGACCTCCCTTCCTCAACCCCGGAGTCCTTGGTGGAGTCCTCTGCGGCTATACTAATCGAGCTTAAAGAGACTCCGCATGTATCTATAGATACACCCAACCTTCTGGTGGATACCGCCAATCCACCGGTAGACCTCCCGGTTGAGACATCCGGCCTCCCGGGGGATTCTCTTGACCATGTCGGTACTTCCAGATGTGGTGACAATCTCTATACGTCTCAACCGGAAGAGTCTTCCGGTTGAGTCTTCGTTATATGTTATGTGTTGGTTTACCTCACCGGTTGGTGAGATGTTGTTTTAAGTTGCTAGAATTTCACACTAGGGTGAGAGTAGTGATGTCGATGGGGCCCCATTGCGCACCCGGTCACTACCACTTGAGTGGTTTCTCCGACTACTTATTTTTGTTAGAAAAAAGATTCACCGGTCCCGGGACCGCCGGACCGGGTGTCTTCCAGTTTACCGGTCTACCGGTAATCCGCCGGTGACTAGACTACCCTTGATTTTAGGATCTAGATGCCGTTTTGTCCTGTAGTGGAGCTACTTTTGGAGGGTAGCTATTGACTTTAGTGCACCTCCTAGATGTCGTTTTGTCCTTTTGCGGTCTAGTTTTAGAGCGTAGCTATTGACTTTAGTGCACTCTTTAGATGCCATTTCCACCTTTTGGGGATCTAGTTTTGGAGGGTAGCTAGTGGCCTTTGTGTACTTAAGGGCCTTGGGCTCTTGTGTTATGTACTCTTCTTTTTGTTGATCTCCTCGTGTCTTGCCTTCATTGCTTGTGTCTAGAGTCTTTGTTGAGCTTGCGTGAGTAGACCGGGAGAGGGTTGAGTCCTCTTAGTGTGTCTTTGCTAGGTGTGCAAGGTTGTGACTTGTTGTGTGTTAAGTGATTGAGTGTGAGTAGAGACATCCCGAGGGGCTAGGATATCCGGGTTAGATAGGTAGAGTGAGGTCCGGGACTTGTGCTCTAGACTTTTCACCGGTGGAACCGGGAAGAGTTGCTTTACCAGATGGGATCCGGGAAGCCCACGGCTATTTATGATAGCCTCCCTTAAGTGGGAAGTGTTCGGATTGGTGGGGAGTAGGGGGTGACATCCCCCTTCTCTCGGTACACCAGGAGACATCCCGGCTAAGCCTGAGTCCGGAGAATACCGGGATTATTACCCATGCAATGGATGAGTTCCGACGATCCCCGTGGAAGGTTGTTTTGCTCATATGATTTGCTTAGTACTAACTTGTTGTGAGTCTTGTATCTTCTTGGTTTGATTCATTGGGTGTGGTTGTAGTTGGAACCCGGGCTTGCGTGCTCGGTTTACCGGGACAAGTTCCCGGTAGATTGTGAAGACCGGTGAACCGGCTGCAACCTTTATAACTCTTTCAAGGTGTAGGGTTAGATTGTGGATATTGTGGCCTCTGGACTGCGAAAACGGAGGGCAGTGACTTTCCGGGCACTGTAAAAACTTACCGGGAATCTACTCTGACGCTCAACAGAGTTTAACTGAAACACATATGGTTACTTGTTACCGGTTACTAAGGTACCGGGGAAGCCATCCTTCGGGATGTGCCGAGGTATTATGTGTGATTTGTTGTTAAGATTTAAAGAGTTTGATGCACGATAAAAATCCCTGGAAACGATCTGGTAAGGTGAGCTTGCTTAAGGATAATTTCAGTTAATTTTGAGAATAACGAACCACTAGACTACGACAGTCTGGTACTGAAGTGGGCAACAACCTACTTAGGAGCCATGCGAGGCAAGATCTTTGTAGACTGGGGATCTCTCGCGCAAGACCTGGTGGAGTGGCTGATCAAGAACCTTCACCGGAACCGGAAGGCCGGGTCACCTCTGCCGGTTTACCTGACGCATCTCTACTTCTGGCACGAGCTAGTGAAGCTGGAAGAGCACGATAAATATGAAGAGCTTCTGACCATTCAGAAGTACGGAGGGATAGAGACCGATTCGGAGGAGGAAGAAGATACGGAGCCACCTCCGGCGGAAACGCCTCCAACGCGGAAGAAGAGTCGTTCGATGCAACCGGAACCAACACCTGTGAGATCTCCACCCACATGTCTGGACCCGGCCCCAGAAGATCCGGAGGGGGCGGGACTTTCAAAGCGATCGGATCGATGCCCGACTCCGGATCTTCCAACACTTTCCAGAAGACACAAGGAGGACATCATGGAGCTGCTTCAGCATGTGGAATGGAGGGCCACCCCGATCAACCAACATCTCATCGACAACACCTCCATGATATACGAAATCATGGGGGAGCTCCGGGTCGAGAATATAGAGGAGATCATGCGACGACTGAAAAGCCTCCGGGAGAGCTAATTCCGGCTCGAGGCGATGGAAGAGCAGCAGCGATCCATTCTCCAAGCCCGGGCAAAAATGCAACAGGACTTGGCGAAGGCGGATGCAGCGCTAGAGGAAGCTCAAGTAGCCCGGAAGGCAGCAGAGGACAAGGCTGTTGCATCAACTCAAGCCCTTGGCAAAGTATGAGAAGCATTGAGTTTTCCAGTTGACACAATCAACCGGAGCCTCCTCTTCAACGAGCGCTTGGAGAAGGAAGGTAAGGTAAACAGGGGCCAGATCATCCAGTTCCTTATGGACCACGCCCGGAAGATGGAGAAGACGTGGGAACAAATGCAACTGATGGCCAACAACGCGGCCAGCACCGTTGTTCAAGAGAAGCGGAGACGCCAATCCCCACCATCGACCTTATCTCGTCTGTGGATGCAGCCGGACCTTCACGACAGGCACATGAAACCTCCGGGAAAGGTAAGCGACCTATGGATGAGGCTCTGGACACACCTGACGCAGCTTCTCCCGGAACCTATGGCAAGGCGCCTCCCAACAGCCCGAAGACGGCTAAGAAGACCCCCTCTCCGTCAGCGTTGTTTTAGGAGACTCCTCCTGCCTTCCGGATACTGCTTTCTCCACCTACCTCCAGTCGCCGGAAGACGACTTCTCCACTATCCAAGGGCCATCCGGACGCAACCACCAGCCCCTAGACAACGGTGGAAACCTCCACTAGCACGGCGGAGAAGGCCACTCAGGCGGCACCTTAAACCGACCAACCGGAGCCAGAAACTCCAGCTTCTGGAAGTGGACCAGTACCGGATGGTCCGGATCCAACTCCAGAGAAGATGGCGGCAGGAAGCAGACAGTGGGAGCATCTCCGATGCGCTGTAGTGGACGGAACAAGAAGACCCCTTAGTTACATTTAGCATTGAAGTTAGGTAGTTCCGGTTGCTAGGTTTTTGTAGCGATTAACGATGAAGCTCACGAATGAACCCGGCTACCAACCTATCTGTTAACCGAAAACTAGAATTATTGACCGGCAGAAAATCCGGATCTGAGATCCATAATTTTCGGATCTTAGTTTTGAAATCCCGGACCTTTAGGTATAAGATTTTCTTTAGGATAGGATTTTCCAGATTGCTCGTAGATTAGGTAATACTATGATTAGATAGATTAGCTAGTACTTAGTGAATAGAGCTCTCTCAACTCATGGTCTTGTTTTCCTTTACGTTGAATATATTTCGGAGTTATTACTAGAATTGCTACCTAATTCTTGTAACAAGAGTTGTTATCTTTGTGAGGTACAGGATCCGTTGTTGTAGTATTTGTTGTGAAAGTTCAATACCATATTCATTATATTGGGAGATTGTGAGCCTCCCAATTTAATACGTATGTTGCTCTTGAGCTCTAAAATGTACCCACTATGCACATTCAGCTCGAGTCGAGCTGAATGTGCACTAGATCAAAATCATGGAAATCTCCCAATATAATGAATATGGTGTTGTTCCTTTGAAGAGAGTGGTACTTGATCTTATTTAGGAGTGAGCCGGTTGAGATCTACATCAAGAGAGCGCCCGGAAGAGTTGGAGGGAATTACAGAGGTGTTCATGGTAACTTCCAGGGTCCGGAAGAAGCCAAGAGAGGAAGAGATATATTGCAAAGGAGTTCCTGGTAGTCTCTAAGGCACGGAAGAATCCGTGTGAACTTGGATTCCGATCAAAAATCGAAGTTTACCCCCACGATAGGAAAAAGCCTGTTATGTGAGTCTAGAAGGAGTCCTCCCTGGTAAACTATGTTGCTTTCTCCGGAAAACTACAGCAGTGCTACCGGAACGTTGTTGTAGTCCGGATTTGTCTCTACGTGACCGCGTCCGGAAGGCCTTCCGGATGCTGTGAGAATATAGGTCCAGCAGCAACAATCAACCACTGGTTAGCAGAATAGAGAGAGTGGTTGTCCGGTCACTATTAACTCCGGGACAGTGGATGTCTAGCCACTTAAAGTCACAAGGCAGTGGGGAATCCGGCCACTTACACAAAATAAGAATCAGTGGCCTTCCGGTCACTCGTTTAAACCTTTTGGAAGTCTCCCTGAGGAGGAACAGAGATAAATCAAACCACCCTCCGGTTGACCGGTAACTATATCGGGAAGACTATTGTATACTTTTCGGATCCCATTTCTGGAAAGCTGTGTGTAAAGTTCCGGATTCCGGACGGATCCGGATCCAGAAGTAAATAGAAATAGCTAGCCCAAGTAATTGATAGTTAGTTGATATTGTCCAGACTCATCGCAGCCCGACATACTTGAATCAGGTTAGCAACGTTGTGCATGTTTTAAACAATTCTGCTCATGTTTTAATACCTGCCAGCCTATTTTTTGATATGTGATTTGATCCTATGGCAGCTGATGAGGATGATGCAACTCAAGACGATGCAACTCAAGACGATGCAGATTCTGAGGAGCACGGAGAGATGTCTGCAGAGGACCTTCGAAAGGAGATGGACAAAATGATGGTTAAGGAGTCTGTCAATACGAATGTTGTACTTGACAGGCTTCGATTTAAACCAAGGAGCAAGTCTAAACTTAATATTTCTCTATGTAGGATGAAGGCGCTTGCAGCAGTGAGGCCATATCTCAAGAACGACCTCATTGCTTTGAGCGCCCATTTTGTTGGCACTGGCTACATGGATGGTCATGGGGTGTTTTATGTTGCCCTTCAGGACAATGAAGGAAAGACTTTGGACGTCACTTCGAGTGACATTGAGAAGTGGAGTCAAGCTTGGAAAAATGCTAATGATGCCTTTGAGCTGGAGTTGCAGAGAGAGAGCGCATAGAAGCATTTTTCGGGGAAAATGTTTTTTGTGTGGGATAGTAACCACCGACTTGCAGCATGGCTGCCAATTATTAATCGAGATCATGATGATGATCCAGCATGGCACTACTCCGTGGAGTCTATCGTATTGGAAGTAGAAGGTCAAGTTGGACCACTTCAAACGGCGCTTCACCAAGTCAACTGGTAAAAACTGTTCACAATCTGCCTTTTATTCTTCATGGATAACATTTTCCTCATAACTATGTGTTGAGTGTGCAGGAGAAATGAGACTGGTCATGTCAAAACCAATCTCGTGCATAAACTCTATCGCCTTCAGGGAATTGCAGGTCAGCCTCTCAAGTACTTCGAGAAACTTGTCTCCTCTCAGGAGATTGCTGATGCTGAGAAGAAGCACAAGTCGAATCCAAATACGTGGTACACACTTACTGTTGATTCACTCGTTGGGATTCTATACCAAGTCAGTAATACTTTTCTGCACCCCTTTGAAGTTTTTCTTTTCAATTGTTTTTGTATCAACATGCATCCAGGTTATACAATTCAATGTCCACTCGTCACTCCTTTGGGGCAGCCGTTGTCGGCTGCCTCAACTTGGTACTTGTTGGCTGCCCACTGGGATTCCTCGGGAGAGTCAAACAGGTCCTGCCTACTCATGCAGACCTCCCTTCTTCAATTTTCTACCCTTTCACTGTCTATGTATTGATTTGTTGTCTAATTTTTACAGCAACAACTTGGTGATGCCGTGGCGCATGCTACTCGAATGTTTGAAGAGAAGTATCCAGAGAAGTCATCGGAGTGGACAACCGTTAAGTTGCACGAGTCAATTGGTAAGGCGGTGAAGCAAGTGACAAAGGAGATGCACAACGAACTGAAGAAGCAACTACCGATTGCAGATCCCAAGCACACACCTCAATTCCTTCAACAAGTGCGACTTCATTATGAGAGTCACGAGGATGACCCTGAGATGTCTCAAGAAAAGCTTTGGTACCTATCAACCTCAGCAATGAACGCCGCCTCGAAGGTGAAGTGGCTGGAGCGTTGGAACAAACCAACTTCCTTGCGCGCTGCTGTTAAATTTCCAAGGGAAAAATTTACAGACCATAGCTTTCATGAGTGGCTCACAAAGGCGACTTGGTGGGCACAGGTTAGTTTCAAATCCCTATGCCATCATATTTTTGAGCCATCAAAATATTAATTTCTAAACAAATCCTCTATGTCATGTTATTGCAGCTGTCGTCCGAGGTGAAGATCTTGTTTGACTCTACATTATCTGAGCTCGGCGAATCAATTGATTATCATCCAGTCGGGGAGAGTTCCATTCCAACAATTGAAGATTGGGTGGAAAGGATGCAAATTCAGCTATGGGACTTGGCGTTTCATGATGAGTTGGGTTCAAAAGGAGTGCACAAGAATCGTGTAGCGGAGTTGCAAGAAGGACTTTCGGAGGCCGTCTGCCGGGTGTTGTACCGATACTTCTTCTATATCCTTTACCCAAGGAATGCATTATCGAAGACGCCTGCATTCTTCGAGAGCTATTTGGATCGAGATTCTGACAATTGCATGATCACAGATGTTATCACGAAGAAGTGGGCCCATCAACACTGGCAGAACTGTAGGTGGTACTTGGATTGTCCATTGACAAAGCCGCCGTCGTTCGACATTCCTCTTAGGAACCGCATCCAACCTGAGTTAGTTGGTAACAAAGTTGTCGTGCCTCCAGAGCTAGCAGCGGTAGTGAAGGAGCCTCGAGGATCGAAGAGAAAGGCCGCAGCTGAAGAGAAGGCTAGGATGGAGAAAGCTGCTGTGGAGGCCAAAGCTGCATCGGAAGCTGAAGCTACTGCTACATTGAAGGCTCTGGCAGCTGAGGCGGAAGCAAGTATGAAGCGTCACGCTGAAGCTGCTATTGCGGAGATCACGGCGAAGCAGGCAGCCCTTTATTCAGCCTCTATGGCAACGGATGTGGATGCGGACATGGAGATCATGGACAGAGTCCACGACACCATTATGGCATCTGTTACTACCCGGACCCTTCATTCTTCGCCGTCACTGTCGCAATCTCTCTACAGTCCCTTGTCTCTTGTCACTACAACATTGAAGAAAAAGGTGGCCAAGGTCCAATCAGTTGATCTCTCTACTTCATCTTCTCCCGCTTCGGTCTTAGAGGAATGGACGAGCATCAGGCAAATGATGGAGAAACTACCAGAAGTTCACGAGTGCCTCACGAAGCTTAACAACTTTGGGCTCCAGGTACGGTCCTTCTCATGAAACTAAAAACTTGATATTTACAACTTTCTTTCTCATTTAATGTTGTTTTACCTCCTCAACAGGTGAAGAAAGAGACTGGGAACGCCGCACTCTCGCTTCACTGCAAACACTCTGGATTTGCATTGATTATGGCAGATGTGAAGGATGGCCTCTCCGTTCCAGGAATCTCCATGAACGCAACTCAAATTCCATCCTAGAATGAGTACTCAGTTCAAGATGTGGATTACATGTTCGAATTTGCGGAGAATTTTCTCCACATAGAAGGTGCGATGCTGGTGTTTGCCCCTAACGTTCCTGGTATCCGAACAGACATCTTCTCATATGCTGCGGCCTATAATTTAAAATTGCAGCGAGAGTGGTGGGGAATCAACGACCTTCCGTTTTCCTCTCATACAAATCCAGGAGTTAAGGTTAGCTTTTCTATCCAACTCATGGTGTCTTCCCTCTTTTCCACAATTCATTATTGAAGAGCTCTATTTGTAATTCCATTTGTAGTTCATTCTCTAACTGCCTTTCTAAACTATTTCAGTGTCGTCGGTTTCGAATTCTTCTCTTCATCTACAACGCGATGGAAGGTAATCGCTTCTTGATTGCTATGGATGAAGATCTCGTGGAGTTTGGCATGGGGGTCTCAGAAACGGACGTCCTCTTCAACTTTACTTCTTCTGAGTCTCAATCCATGAATGGTTCCGTTCCTTGGAGAGGTGCTCGTGAGAAAGACTCGGTCTTCCTCCAAATGCTCATCGCGGCACTGACGAAGCGTGGAGATGTGGTCCTTGACACCATGGCGACAGTTGGTACATAGTGCTTCACCATGTTCGTATTCTCTATTTCAAATTCTAGTTTGATTGCCCATAACAATTGTTTTCTATCTCTAGGAAATTCAATTCGGGCTTGCACAACCATTGGTCGTCACATTCCAGCCCTTGAGGATGACTCCCTTGTCTTTGAAGCAATGTTCTCTCAGTTCAAGACTTCGGAGCAAGCCGTTCACGTCCAAGCTTCCACTTCAGCGGCTCCGGTTGCACCTGATATTGACGTGCCCATCCGTCAAGTCACTCGAAGAAACCGATTGAGTACGTACGTTCTCATTTAATTTTCTTTTCATTTCGTTGAGCTGTTTTTATTTTTCTTCATATCCATTGATCCATGTTTTTCTACTCCAGACTGATGGCTGCTGTCGTGCCACCGGTGAGAGACTTTGTCATGTCTCCATGGGATGAAGAAGTTGCAAATTTACAAGCAACCATATCATCACCAACTGGTTCTTCGCCAATTCTGCGTTTTGACAGACGTGTTCATAGATATATTGATGATGAGGCAGAAGTAGACTTCGACATTATATCATGAACCTCCATTAATTCTACTTTCTCGCACATTTGAAGCCTCACTTCTCCTACTTTTGACTTACACTTTCTCTTCACTCCATGGGTTTAAACATTGAATACATTGCATTTTTTCTTTGTTGTCAATATTGTCTTTCCATGGTAAAGTCCTTCATTCTAAACCGTCTTTGTCATCTTCTCTATATCATTCCCAAACCATTTTGTCAATTCAAAAGAGTTGTTGAATAACTCTTCTTGTGCACTCTGCTTACAACAGTCTACTTTGTCCTCTCTTTGGTTCTATCCATTGAAGAAATGTTGGTTTCTAATGTAATATTTGCAAAATTGAACTCTTACTTTGATATTGTTTATATCTAATGATACCTTTGGTCACCTTAATTCACAAATGTAATTTTACTTACTTTAAATTTGGAGTGCCTGTAACTTAAACCCATTATCTTCTTCTTATAAATAGAAAATTCAGATTTCATTTCAAATCCAACTTTATTCCCTTACTTTCATATATAGAACTGATTTTTTCTATTTAAAATTCAGCCACGGTCATAGGGTAATATAACCAATGTCAATTCTAAGCCCTACTCTAATTTCATTTGAAGTAGCAAACTAGTATGTCATGACAACATTTGAATCTCCAAATGTGGTCCACTTCCCACGGCTATAGGACCCTATCCTAAACATGGACTTCCAATTTT
Organism: Bryoerythrophyllum caledonicum; assembly: GCA_963971425.1. Taxonomy (NCBI): domain Eukaryota; kingdom Viridiplantae; phylum Streptophyta; class Bryopsida; order Pottiales; family Pottiaceae; genus Bryoerythrophyllum; species Bryoerythrophyllum caledonicum. Next base: position 28,358,298 of record OZ020514.1, read on the forward strand.
TCTTTCACTTTTATTTACAAGTTTTCTAAACTTTTACTTTTTCTATAGAATCTCATCTTTTTTGCGCTCTACGCTCGCAAAGCAAGGCTCGCCGCTCTCCGCTCGCGGCTCTAGGCTAGCAAAATAGCAATCCCCGGCTACATGGAGATTGACGAAGAGATTGGCAACAAAGTTTCCTAAGGCGATTAAGGATGGGGCTCACATTGCACCCCGCCTACCCTCTCTTAGTAACTTCTCTATTGGTTTATTGATGCAACAAGGGATTAAATCTTCAACTGGATGCGTACAGTTGTTGCAGCGGCATCACGGTGGCGATTGTCTACGTAGTGTTGTTTGGTCTTAGTCGGATAGAGGGTCTCTTTATCCGCTAGGGGGGACACTTGAGGATGTACTACGTATACTTGTTTTAGTGTATGTATTTTTTGTTTATTTGATGTTGGTTGTGATTCTCGATCTGTTGTGTTTAGCGATCTTTGATTATACGACAGCTGTCAAGGGATGTGGCGTCGAGGACCACACCACCTCTCGTGGTGTTAGCGTAGGTTAGAATAGTCTAATCTACGTTAGTTTATGTTTAGGGACGTATGGCGGCGCACCACATTCATCCGTGGATGACTTTCATCCACTTAGGGTTGTGTATGTGTGCGTATAGCGCCGCATCTGTCCTTGCCTTGATGTCTTTGTCAAGTCAAGCTTTGTGAGTGAGAGTGGAGAGTAGTGTTGAGAGTTGCTTGTAAGTGGCGGTTTAAGCCATTAGTAAAGTCTCATGCTTTCCATTTGTACTTCACACTCGTTGATTCACCCATTGTGGTGTGCATGACGCTTGACTACTCTTGTGATATGCAACACTTTCCTTGAGAGTGTACTACGTATACTTGTTTTAGTGTATGTTTTTTGTTTATTTGATGTTGGTTGTGATCCTCGATCTGTTGTGTTGAGTGATCTTTGTTTACACGACAGATTGCACGCGCAGCATCTGGGGAAGCCACACAGACAGCTAATATGCAGACCACGAGCACTCGTTGGCGGGAGAGGAGTATCGCCTAATCAAGACTACGAGGAAATCTTAACAAAACCAGGGCGGCCAGAAGACCCTCGGATCCGAGAGCTATCTCGGAGCAGCCAAACAAAAAAAAAGGCGGCCTACCTCAACAACTAAGGCTGGAGCTTGCTGGAACTTTGGAGGTGGACGCAGCTGGGAAGCATAGCAAGTTGTGCTCAAGATTGTATGCGCAACATCCGGGAAGCCACACTGACAACTGAAAAGCAGAGCACGAGCGCTCCAAGGCGGGAGAGGAGCATCAGCTGATTAAGAGCAAGAGGAATTTTAAACAAATTCGGGGTGGTCCAACGGATCCTCGGATCCGAGGGTTATCCCGGAGCTGCCAAAAAAAGTAAAAAAACGGCCCACCTCAAGAACCAAGGATGGAGCTTGCCAGAACTTCGAAGGTGGACGTAGCTGGGAAGCGCAACAAGTTGTGTTCAAGATCGCACGTGCAGCATCTGGGGAAGCGACACCAACAGCTGATATGCAGACCTCGAGTGCTCCAAGGCGGGAGCGGAGCATTAGCTGATCAAGAGCAGGAGGAAATCTAAACAAAATCGGGGTGGCTCTAGGGTTCGAGGGTTATACTGGCGCTGCGAGAAAGGCGCGTAAGCAGCTTAATCAAACCCTAAATCCGGAGCTTCACGGAGCTAAACCAAAGAAGTGCTCGCTCTTGTAGGGTTCAGAAAGCCGCTTCCAAGCCCGCCACTAACACGGAATACGACAAAAAGAAAGGGAGAGAGAAACAAAAGAAAACATGGTGGCTTGGGAAGAAAAAAAAAGTGGGTGGCCCAAGTGACCCTTGGATCCGACGATTATCCAAGAGTTGGGAGAAATTTGCATAGAAATATTTGACACGATGGGAGACATAGAGTCTCTGGAATCATTGTTCAATGTGATGGATTTTGTGGAAAAGATGGTTGTTGCAAATCGTAGAGTAAGTATTCCTCCGGATAGCACGTAGTTGTAGCTAAATTTATTCAAAGTATCTGCTCTTAATAGGGTCGTTTACATAGACGGACAGGGGCTCAAAGACTGCGGACGGACGGTAAGTTGGACGGATAGACAGGACGGACAACACTTTTTGGCGGACAGTTGCATGTAAAAAAAAATTACAAACCCTAAATCAAATTTACAACTTACCCCTTAATAAAACACGTGTGCCGACACGTTGGAACGCTTTCCACGTTACATCATAGGGCCAGACGCGCACCATTGGGCCGCGCACGTACCTAGAAGGGTCGTGCGCGTACCTAGGAGGGCTGCGCGCGCACCTAGTGGGGCTGTGCGCGTACCTAGCAGTGCCGCGCGCATACCTAGCAGGGTCGTGCGCATACACGATTTTTTTTTTAATAAATTAAAAAATAATAATAATAATAATTTAATATGCGCCCAGCCCTTGTAAGCATACGTCCAACCTTTTGGATCAGGCGCGTACGTACAAGGGCTGGGCGCCTACAAACAAGGGTTGCGCACGTACGAACAAGGGCCGCGCGCGTACGAAAAAGGGCTGTGCGCATACGCCAAAATTTTAAAAAATTAAAAAAAATTAAAAAATCTATTTTAGAATGCGCCCAGCCCTTGTAAGCATGCGCCCAACCTTTTGGATTGGGCGCATACGTACAAGGACTAGGCGCATCCGCGGAAAAATTAATTTTAATTTTTTTTTTTTTTTTGGGCGGACGTACCTAGCCCTTGTTCATACGCGCCCAGCCCTTGTATGTACGCGTCCGATCCAAAAGGTCGGCGCATGCCTACAAGGACCAGGGTTGTTCGGCCATCCGTCCGTCCGGTAGTGTCTGTCTGTCCGGCTGTCCGTCCGGTAGAGGTTGATGTCCGTCCGATAAGAGACAACCCAGGTTTGACCATGACTCGAGGTTAATCAATTTACCCACTGCCACAAAGGCGACTACGTGGCTGACACGTCGTCAACAGGGTCGCGCACGAGCAGACAAGGGGGCGGGCGCGTACGGAGATGGGTCGGGCGCATACTGAAGGGGCCGGGCGCGTGTGGAGATGGGCCAGGCGCGCACTAAATTTCTTCTGTATGCACTGATTTTGCAAGGTTGTTCGGCCGTCCGTCCGTTCGGTAGTGTCCGTCCGTCAGGCTGTTCGTCCAGTAGAGGCTACTGTACGTCCGATAAAAGTCAACCCTGGTTTGACCATGACTCGAGGTAAATCAATTTACCCACTGCCACAAAGGCGACTACGTGACTATCACGTCGTCAACAGGGTCGCACGCGTGCAGACAACAGGGCGGGTGCATGAAGGGGGCGGGCGCATACGGAGATGGGCCGGGAGCATACTGAAAGAGCCGGGCGCGTGCGGAGATGGGCCAGGCGCGCACTAAAGGGACCAGGCGCATACAGGGGAGGACAGGACGCGTACCGTCTTGGGCCGAGCGCATACAGAGGTGAATCGGGCGCGTACCGTGAAGGGCCGGGCGCGTGCGGGGAGGACCGCGCGCGTACCGCAAAGGGCCGAGCGCATACTTGGAAGAGCTGGCGCGTCCC